>CAWVRF010000637.1:0-196000 GCA_963932465.1 Maratus speciosus
AAATATATCGTTTTTTCTATTGGGTATATCAGTTTCCTGGATTTCCAAACAATAGTTTCATTGTTTAAACAATTCATTCGGTTTTGCATCATTTTACATTTCTAAAAATTCACACAGGCGAACAACTTTAAAACCAGAAATTTTTACTTCATTCATTTCTAAATGTGCTTATTTATTAGAAAGTTAGTTTTCAGCCGTGCACCGGAATTTAATTCGAAAATATTGCGCGTTTTGTATTCGGTATATCAGTTTCCAGGATTTCCAAACAATGGCTTCATTGTTTAAACAATGTATTCGGTTTTACTTTATTTAACATTTCTAAAAACTCACACAGGTGAACTACTTTAAAACCGAAAATTTTTTACGTCTTTCATTTGGAAATGTGCTTATTTATTAGAAAATTAGTTTTCAGCCGTGCACCGGAATGTCATGCGAAAATATTGCGAGTTTTGAATTCGGTATATCATTTTCCAAGATTTCCTAACAATGGTTTCATTGTTTAAACAATGTCTTCGGTTTTACCTTATATTACTTTTCTAAAAACTCACACTGACAAACTACTTTAAATCCGAAAAATTTTTACTTCATTCATTTTTAAATAGGCTTTTTTATTAGGAAACTAATTTTCAGCCGTGCACCGGAATTTAATGCGAAAATATTGCGTGTTTTGTATTCGGTATATCAGTTTCAAGGATTTCCTAACAATGGTCTCATTGTTTAAACAATGCATTCAGTTTTACTTTATTTTACATTTCCAAAAATTCACACAGGCGAACACCTTTAAAACTAAAAAATATTTACGTCATTCACGTTTAAATGTGCTTATTTATTAGGAAATTAATTTTCAGCCATTCACCGCAATTTAATTCGAAAATTTTGCGTGTTTTCTATACGGTATATCAGTTTCTAAGATTTCCTAACAATGGTTTCATTGTTTAAACAATGTATTCAATTTTACTTTATTTTATATTTCTAAAAATTCACACAGGCGAACACCTTTAAAACGGAAAAATATTTACGTCATTCATTTGGAAATGTGCTTTTTAATTAGGAAATTAATTTTCAACCGTACACCCGAATCTAATGCGAAAATATTGCGTGTTTTGTATTCGGTATATCAGTTTCCAGGATTCCCTAACAATGGTTTCCATTTTTAAACAATGTATTCGGGGTTGGGTTGATTGTTGACGGCCGATTATCTACTCGAGGGATATAGGCTCTAGGGGAAGTGCCCTTCGTGGGGGTCTTTCTAAGGGAACGTAACCCGTATTTACGCATGGAAAATCCAAGGCTTCGAAGAAAACCACGAATTCTCCGAAACAGTTAGGCTGACGTGCGCGGTTGGGTTTGAACCCAGCACCTCCCGTCTACCAGCTTCGAGAGCAGAACCTCTCGGCCACTGGTGGGGCCAATGTATTCGGTTTTACTTTATTTTACATTTCTAAAAACTCACACTTGCGAACTACTTTAAAACCGAAAAATTTTTACACCATTCATTTGAAAATGCGTTTACATCCAAGGCGGGAATCGAACCCGGTGCCCTGGAATAGATCTCCATTGCTCTACCACTAAGCCACAAGGACGATGGCATCTCTCTCTTATAAAAGTCGGTAAGGTTGCAACCACAGCACTAGATGGAAAAGACTTCATGAGCACACAATCTAGTGGAGAAACATGAGTGGCAAATGAACCCAGCATCGGTGAATATACATTTTTAATTAATTTTTCATCTACATTTCAGCAGTGAAATTACGCTTCAAATTATTGAATATTAAATACGTGAATAGTCGCATTGCTAACAAGTCGTAAACAGACTTATATAAGTGACAGATGCCAAGCTGGGCACCGTCCTTGTGGCTTAGTGGTAGAGCCCTGGAGCTCCAGGGGCCCGGGATCGATTCCCGATTGGACAATTTCACTAAGTTGGTTTACGATTTGTTAGCAATGTGATTATTCACGTATTTATTATTCAATGGTTTCATTGTTTAAACAATATTCGGTTTTACTTTATTTTGCATTTCAAAAAACTCACGCAGGTGAACTACTTTAAAACCGAAAAATTTTTACGTCATTCATTTGGAAATGTGTCTTTTATTAGGAAATTAATTTTCAGCCGTGCACCGGAATGTAATGCGAAAATATTGCGAGTTTTGAATTCGGTATATCATTTTCCAAGATTTCCTAACAATGGTTTCATTGTTTAAACAATGTCTTCGGTTTTACCTTATATTACATTTCTAAAAACTCACACTGGCAAACTACTTTATATCCGAAACATTTTTACTTCATTCATTTGTAAATAGGCTTTTTTATTAGGAAACTAATTTTCAGCCGTGCACCGGAATTTAATGCGAAAATATTGCGTGTTTTGTATTCGGTATATCAGTTTCTAGGATTTCCTAACAATGGTTTCTTTGTTTAAACAATGTATTCGGTTTTACTTTATTTTACATTTCTAAAAACTCACACAGGTGAACTACTTTAAAACCGAAAATTTTTTACGTCATTCATTTGGAAATGTGTCTTTTATTAGGAAATTAATTTTCAGCCGTGCACCGGAATGTAATGCGAAAATATTGCGAGTTTTGAATTCGGTATATCATTTTCCAAGATATCCTAACAATGGTTTCATTGTTTAAACAATGTCTTCGGTTTTACCTTATATTAAATTTCTAAAAACTCACACTGGAAAACTACTTTAAATCCGAAATATTTTTACTTCATTCATTTGTAAATAGGCTTTTTTATAAGGAAATTCATTTTCAGCCGTGCACCGGAATTTAATGCGAAAATATATCGTGTTTTGTATTGGGTATATCAGTTTCCAGGATTCCCAAACAATGGTTTCATTGTTTAAACAATGCATTCGGTTTTGCTTCATTTTACATTTCTAAAACTTCACACAGGCGAACAACTTTAAAACCGAAATTTTTTTACGTCATTCATTTGGAAATGTGCTTTTTTATTAGGAAAATAATTTTCAGCCGTGCACCGAAATTCAATGCGAAAATATTGCATGTTTTGTATATCAGTTTCCCGGATTCCTTAACAATGGTTTCATTTTTTAATTAATTTTTTAACTACATTTCAGCAGTGAAATTACGCTTGAAATTATTGAATACGTGAATAATCACATTGCTAACAAGTCGTAAACCAACGTAGTGAAAAATGTCCAAGCCGGGAATCGAACCCGGTCCCCTGCCTAATAGATCTCCAGTCCTCTACCACTAAGCCACACAATGCCCAGCTTGGCTTCTCTCACTTATATAAGTCGGTAAGTTTGCAACCGCAGCACTAGATGGAAATGTGTTCACGAGCACACAATCGCGTGGCGAAACGTGACACGCAAATGAACCCATCATCGGTGAATATACAATTATAATTAATTTTTGCTTTTTTTGTTAGGAAATTAATTTTCAGACGTGCACCGGAATTTAATTCGAAAATACTGCGTGTTTTGTATTGGGTATATCAGTTTTCAGGATTTCCTAACAATGGTTTCATTGTTTAAACAATGTATTCCGCTTTACTTTTTTTTACATTTGTAAAAACTCACACAGGCGACCTACTTTAGAACCGAAAAATATTTACGTCATTCATTTGGAAATGTGCTTATTTATTAGGAAATTAATTTTCAGTTGTGCACCGGAATTTAATTCGAAAGTATTGCGTGATTTGTATTCGGTATATCAGTTTCGAGGATTCCCTAACAATGGTTTCATTGTTTATACAATGTCTTCGGTTTTACCTTATATTACATTTCTAAAAACTCACACTGGAAAACTACTTTAAATCCGAAAAATTTTTACTTCATTCATTTGTAAATAGGCTTTTTTATTAGGAAATTAATTTTCAGCCGTGCACCGGAATTTAATTCGAAAATTTTGTGTGTTTTGTATTCGGTATATCAATTTCCAGGTTTCCCTAATAATGGTTTCATTGTTTAAACCATGTATTCGGGTTTTCTTCATTTTACATTTCTAAAAATTCACACAGGCGAACAACTTTAAAACCAAGAAATTTTTACGTCTTTCATTTGGAAATGTGCTTATTTTTTAGAAAATTAATTTTCAGCCGTGCACCGGAATTTAATTCTAAAAGATTGCGTGTTTTGTATACGGTATATCAGTTTCAAGGATTCGCAAACGATGGTTTCATTGTTTAAACAATGTATTCAGTTTTACTTTTTTTAACATTTCTAAAAACTCACATAGGCGAACTACTCTAAATCGAAAAATTCTTACGTCATTTTTTGAATATGTGCTTATTTCTTTGAAAATGTATTTTCAGTAACTTAACTCGAATGTAACTTATTTCGTACTGAAACATGTAACTTAATTCGAAAATATTGCATGTTTTGTGTTCGGTGCAGCAGTTTTTAGGATTCCCTAACAAGGGTTTCATTGTTTAAACAATGTATTCGATTTTACTTTATTTTATATTACTAAAAATTCACACAGGCAAACAACTTCAAAACCGAAGTATTTTTACTTCATTCATTTAGAAATGTGCTTATTTATTAGAAAATTAAATTTCTGCCGTGCACCGGAATTTAATTCGAAAATATTGCGTGTTTTGTATTCGGTATATCAGTTTCCAGGATTTCGTAACAATGGATTCATTGTTTAAGGTATGTATTCGGTTTTACTTTATTTTATATTTCTATAAACTCACACACGTGAACTACTTTAAAACCGAAAAATATTTACGTCATTCATTTGGAAATGTGCTTATTTATTAGAAAATTAATTTTCAATCGTGCACCGGAATTGAATTCGAAAATATTGCGTGTTTTGTATTCGGTATGTCAGTTTCCAGGATTTCCTAACCATGCATTCATTGTTTAAGCAATGTATTCGGTTTTACTTTATTTTATATTTCTATAAACTCACACAGGCGAACTACTTTAAAAACGAAAAATTTTTACGTCATTCATTTGGAAATGTGCTTATTTCTTAGAAAAGTAATTTTCAGCCGTGCACCGGAATTTAATTCGAAAATATTGCATGTTTTGTGTTCGGTGCAGCAGTTTTTAGGATTCCTTAACAATGGTTTCATTGTTTAAACAATGTATTAGGTTTTACTTTATTTTATACTACTAAAAATTCACACAGGCGAACAACTTTAAAACCGAAAAATTTTTGCGTCATTCATTTGGAAATGTGCTTATTTATTAGGAAATTAATTTTCGGCTGTGCACCGGAATTTAATTCAAAAATATTACGTGTCTTGTATTCGGTATATCTGTTTCCAGGATTTCCTAACAATCGTTTCATTGTTTAATCAATGTATTCGATTTTACTTCATTTTATATTTCTAAAAACTCACATTTGCGAAGACTTTAAAACTGAAAAATTAAATTAATTTTCAGCCGTGCACCGGAATGTAATGCGAAAATACTGCGTGCTTTTTTATTCTGTATATCAGTTTCCATGATTCCCCCCACCAGTGGCTGAGAGGTTCTGCTCTCGAAGCTGGTAGACGGGAAGTGCTGGGTTCGAACCCAATCGCGCCCGTCGGCCTAATCGTTCGGAGTTTTCGTGGTTTTCTACGAACCTTGGATTTCCAAGCGTTAATACGTGTTAGGTTCCCTTAGAATGACCCCCACGAAGGGCTCTCCCCCCTGGGCCTATATCCCTCGTGCAGATAATTGGCCGTCATAAATACAACCAATCAACCAACCTTGATTCCCTAACAATGGTTTCATTGTTTAAACAATGTATTTGGTTTTACTTTATTTTACATTCCTAAAACTTCACACAGGCGAACAACTTTAAAACAGAAATTTTTTTACGTCATTCATTTGGAAATGTGATTTTTTATTAGGAAATTAATTTTCAGCCGTGCACCGAAATTCAATGCGAAAATATTGCATGTTTTGTATATCAGTTTCCCGGATTCCTTAACAATGGTTTCATTTTTTAATTAATTTTTTAACTACATTTCAGCAGTGAAATTACGCTTGAAATTATTGAATATTAAATACGTGAATAATCACATTGCTAACAAGTCGTAAACCAACGTAGTGAAAAATGTCCAAGCCGGGAATCGAACCCGGTCCCCTGGAATAGATCTCCAGTCCTCTACCACTAAGCCACAAGGACGATGCCCAGCTTGGCTTCTCTCACTTATATAAGTCGGTAAGTTTGCAACCGCCGCACTAGATAGAAATGTGTTCACGAGCACACAATCACGTGGCGAAACATGACACGCAAATGAACCCATCATCGGTGAATATACAATTATAATTAATTTTTGCTTTTTTATTAGGAAATTAATTTTCAGACGTGCACCGGAATTTAATTCGAAAATACTGCGTGTTTTGTATTGGGTATATCAGTTTCCAGGATTTCCTAACAATGGTTTCATTGTTTAAACAATGTATTTCGCTTTACTTTTTTTTACATTTCTAAAAACTCACACAGGCGACCTACTTTAGAACCGAAAAATATTTACGTCATTCATTTGGAAATGTGCTTATTTATTAGGAAATTAATTTTCAGTCGTGCACCGGAATTTAATTCGAAAGTATTGCGTGTTTTGTATTCGGTATATCAGTTTCGAGGAGTCCCTAACAATGGTTTCATTGTTTAAACAATGTCTTCGGTTTTATCTTATATTGCATTTCTAAAAACTCACACTGGAAAACTACTTTAAATCCGAAAAATTTTTACTTCATTCATTTGTAAATAGGCTTTTTTATTAGGAAATTCATTTTCAGCCGTGCACCGGTATTTAATTCGAAAATATTGCGTGTTTTGTATTCGGTATATCAGTTTCCAGGATTTCCTAACAATGGATTCATTGTTTAAGCAATGTATTCGGTTTTACTTTATTTTATATTTCTATAAACTCACACAGGTGAACTACTTTAAAAACGAAAAATTTTTACGTCATTCATTTGGAAATGTGCTTATTTCTTAGACAAGTAATTTTCAGCCGTGCACCGGAATTTAATTCGAAAATATTGCATGTTTTGTGTTCGGTGCAGCAGTTTTTAGGATTCCTTAACAATGGTTTCATTGTTTAAACAATGTATTAGGTTTTACTTTATTTTATATTACTAAAAATTCACACAGGCGAACAACTTTAAAACCGAAAAATTTTTACGTCATTCATTTGGGTAGGGTTGGGTTGATTTTTGACGGCCAATTATCTACACGAGGGATATGGGCCCGGGGGGAGTGCCCTCCGTGGGGGTCTTTCTAAGGGAACCTAATCAATATTAACGCATGGAAATCCATGGTTCGAAGAAAACCACGAAAACTCCGAACGATTAGGCCGACGGGCGCGATTGGGATCGAACCCAGCACCTCCCGTCTACCAGCTTCGAGAGCAGAACCTCTCGGCCACTGGTCGTCATTCATTTGGAAATGTGCTTATTTATTAGGAAATTAATTTTAGGCAGTGCACCGGAATTTAATTCAAAAATATTACGTGTCTTGTATTCGGTATATCAGTTTCCAGGATTTCCTAACAATCGTTTCATTGTTTAATCAATGTATTCGATTTTACTTCATTTTATATTTCTAAAAACTCACATTTGCGAAGACTTTAAAACTGAAAAAGAAAATTAATTTTCAGCCGTGCACCGGAGTGTAATGCGAAAATACTGCGTGCTTTTTTATTCGGTATATCAGTTTCCATGATTCCAGCCCCACCAGTGGCTGAGAGGTTCTGCTCTCGAAGCTGGTAGACGGGAAGTGCTGGGTTCGAACCCAATCGCGCCCGTTGGCCTAATCGTTCGGAGTTTTCGTGGTTTTCTACGAACCTTGGATTTCCAAGCGTTAATACGGGTTAGGTTCCCTTAGAAAGACCCCCACGAAGGGCAATCCCCCCTGGGCCTATATCCCTCGTGCAGATAATTGGCCGTCATAAATACAACCAACCAACCATGATTCCCTAACAATGGTTTCATTGTTTAAACAATGTATTTGGTTTTACTTTATTTTACATTCCTAAAACTTCACACAGGCGAACAACTTTAAAACCGAAATTTTTTTACGTCATTCATTTGGAAATGTGCTTTTTTATTAGGAAATTAATTTTCAGCCGTGCACCGAAATTAAATGCGAAAATATTGCATGTTTTGTATATCAGTTTCCCGGATTCCTTAACAATGGTTTCATTTTTTAATTAACTTTTTAACTACATTTCAGCAGTGAAATTACGCTTGAAATTATTGAATATTAAATACGTGAATAATCACATTGCTAACAAGTCGTAAACCAACGTAGTGAAAAATGTCCAAGCCGGGAATCGAACCCGGTCCCCTGGAATAGATCTCCAGCCCTCTACCACTAAGCCACAAGGACGATGCCCAGCTTGGCTTCTCTCACTTATATAAGTCGGTAAGTTTGCAACCGCAGCACTAGATAGAAATGTGTTCACGAGCACACAATCACGTGGCGAAACATGACACGCAAATGAACCCATCATCGGTGAATATACAATTATAATTAATTTTTGCTTTTTTATTAGGAAATTAATTTTCAGACGTGCACCGGAATTTAATTCGAAAATACTGCGTGTTTTGTATTGGGTATATCAGTTTCCAGGATTTCCTAACAATGGTTTCATTGTTTAAACAATGTATTCCGCTTTACTTTTTTTTACATTTCTAAAAACTCACACAGGCGACCTACTTTAGAACCGAAAAATATTTACGTCATTCATTTGGAAATGTGCTTATTTATTAGGAAATTAATTTTCAGTCGTGCACCGGAATTTAATTCGAAAGTATTGCGTGTTTTGTATTCGGTATATCAGTTTCGAGGAGTCCCTAACAATGGTTTCATTGTTTAAACAATGTCTTCGGTTTTATCTTATATTACATTTCTAAAAACTCACACTGGAAAACTACTTTAAATCCGAAAAATTTTTACTTCATTCATTTGTAAATAGGCTTTTTTATTAGGAAATTAATTTTCAGCCGTGCACCGGTATTTAATTCGAAAATATTGCGTGTTTTGTATTCGGTATATCAGTTTCCAGGATTTCCTAACAATGGATTCATTGTTTAAGCAATGTATTCGGTTTTACTTTATTTTATATTTCTATAAACTCACACAGGTGAACTACTTTAAAAACGAAAAATTTTTACGTCATTCATTTGGAAATGTGCTTATTTCTTAGACAAGTAATTTTCAGCCGTGCACCGGAATTTAATTCGAAAATATTGCATGTTTTGTGTTCGGTGCAGCTGTTTTTAGGATTCCTTAACAATGGTTTCATTGTTTAAACAATGTATTAGGTTTTACTTTATTTTATATTACTAAAAATTCACACAGGCGAACAACTTTAAAACCGAAAAATTTTTACGTCATTCATTTGGAAATGTGCTTATTTATTAGGAAATTAATTTTAGGCAGTGCACCGGAATTTAATTCAAAAATATTACGTGTCTTGTATTCGGTATATCAGTTTCCAGGATTTCCTAACAATCGTTTCATTGTTTAATCAATGTATTCGATTTTACTTCATTTTATATTTCTAAAAACTCACATTTGCAAAGACTTTAAAACTGAAAAAGAAAATTAATTTTCAGCAGTGCACCGGAATGTAATGCGAAAATACTGCGTGCTTTTTTATTCGGTATATCAGTTTCCATGATTCCCGCCCCACCAGTGGCTGAGAGGTTCTGCTCTCGAAGCTGGTAGACGGGAAGTGCTGGGTTCGAACCCAATCGCGCCCGTTGGCCTAATCGTTCGGAGTTTTCGTGGTTTTCCACGAACCTTGGATTTCCAAGCGTTAATACGGGTTCGGTTCCCTTAGAAAAACCCCCACGAAGGGCAATCCCCCCTGGGCCTATATCCCTCGTGCAGATAATTGGCCGTCATAAATACAACCAACCAACCAACCATGATTCCCTAACAATGGTTTCATTGTTTAAACAATGTATTTGGTTTTACTTTATTTTACATTCCTAAAACTTTACACAGGCGAACAACTTTAATACCGAAATTTTTTTACGTCATTCATTTGGAAATGTGCTTTTTTATTAGGAAATTAATTTTCAGCCGTGCACCGAAA
Source organism: Maratus speciosus (assembly GCA_963932465.1). Lineage (NCBI taxonomy): Eukaryota > Metazoa > Arthropoda > Arachnida > Araneae > Salticidae > Maratus > Maratus speciosus. Next base: position 10,033 of record CAWVRF010000637.1, read on the forward strand.
TTCAATGCGAAAATATTGCATGTTTTGTATATCAGTTTCCCGGATTCCTTAACAATGGTTTCATTTTTTAATTAATTTTTTAACTACTTTTCAGCAGTGAAATTACGCTTGAAATTATTGAATATTAAATACTTGAATAATCACATTGCTAACAAGTCGTAAACCAACGTAGTGAAAAATGTCCAAGCCGGGAATTGAACCCGGTCCCCTGTAATAGATCTCCAGACCTCTACCATTAAGCCACAAGGACGATGCCCAGCTTGGCTTCTCTCACTTATATAAGTCGGTAAGTTTGCAACCGCAGCACTAGATAGAAATGTGTTCACGAGCACACAATCACGTGGCGAAACATGACACGCAAATGAACCCATCATCGGGTTGGGTTGGGTTGATTTTTGACGGCCAATTATCTACACGAGGGATATAGGCCCGGGGGGAGTGCCCTCCGTGGGGGTCTTTCTAAGGGAACCTAATCCGTATTAACGCATGGAAGATCCACGGCTCGAAGAAAACCACGAAAACTCCGAACGATTAGGCCGACGGGCGCGATTGGGATCGAACCCAGCACCTCCCGTCTACCAGCTTCGAGAGCAAAACCTCTCGGCCACTGGAACCCATCATCGGAGAATATACAATTATAATTAATTTTTGCTTTTTTATTAGGAAATTAATTTTCAGACGTGCACCGGAATTTAATTCGAAAATACTGCGTGTTTTGTATTGGGTATATCAGTTTCCAGGATTTCCTAACAGTGGTTTCATTGTTTAAACAATGTATTCCGCTTTACTTTTTTTTACATTTCTAAAAACTCACACAGGCGACCTACTTTAAAACCGAAAAATATTTACGTCATTCATTTGGAAATGTGCTTATTTATTAGGAAATTAATTTTCAGTCGTGCACCGGTATTTAATTCGAAAGTATTGCGTGTTTTGTATTCGGTATATCAGTTTCGAGGATTCCCTAACAATGGTTTCATTGTTTAAACAATGTCTTCGGTTTTACCTTATATTACATTTCTAAAAACTCACACTGGAAAACTACTTTAAATCCGAAAAATTTTTACTTCATTCATTTGTAAATAGGCTTTTTTATTAGGAAATTAATTTTCAGCCGTGCACGGGAATTTAATGCGAAAATATATCGTGCTTTGTATTGGGTATATCAGTTTCCAGGATTTCCTAACAATGGTTTCATTGTTTAAACAATGTATTCCGCTTTACTTTTTTTTACATTTCTAAAAACTCACACATGCGACCCACTTTAAATCCGAAAAATTTTTACTTCATTCATTTGTAAATAGGCTTTCTTATTAGGAAATTAATTTTCAGCCGTGCATCGGAATTTAATTCGAAAATATTGCGTGTTTTGTTTTCGGTACATCAGTTTCAAGGATTTCCTAGCAATGGTCTCATTGTTTAAACAATGCATTCAGTTTTACTTTATTTTACATTTCTAAAAACTCGCACTGGCGAACTACTTTAAAACCGAAAAATTTTTACATCATTCCTTTGAAAATGTGCTTATTTCATAGAAAATTAATTTTCAGCCGTGCACCGGAATGTAATGCGAAAATATCGCATATTTTGTATTCGGTATATCAGTTTCTAGGATTTCCGAACAATGGTTTCATTGTTTAAACAATGTATTCCGCTTTACTTTTTTTTACATTTCTAAAATCTCACACAGGTGACCTACTTTAAAACCAAAAAATATTTACGTCATTCATTGGATTTCCAAGCGTTAATACGGGTTAGGTTCCCTTAGAAAGACCCCCACGAAGGGCATTCCCCCCTGGGCCTATATCCCTCGTGCAGATAATTGGCCGTCATAAATACAACCAACTAACCAACCATGATTCCCTAACAATGGTTTCATTGTTTAAACAATGTATTTGGTTTTACTTTATTTTACATTCCTAAAACTTCACACAGGCGAACAACTTTAAAACCGAAATTTTTTTACGTCATTCATTTGGAAATGTGTTTTTTTTTTATTAGGAAATTAATTTTCAGCCGTGCACCGAAATTCAACGCGAAAATATTGCATGTTTTGTATATCAGTTTCCCGGATTCCTTAACAATGGTTTCATTTTTTAATTAATTTTTTAACTACTTTTCAGCAGTGAAATTACGCTTGAAATTATTGAATATTAAATACGTGAATAATCACATTGCTAACAAGTCGTAAACCAACGTAGTGAAAAATGTCCAAGTGGGGAATCGAACCCGGTCCCCTGGAATAGATCTCCAGTCCTCTACCGCTAAGCCACAAGGACGATGCCCAGCTTGGCATCTCTCACTTATATAAGTCGGTAAGTTTGCAACCGCAGCACTAGATAGAAATGTGTTCACGAGCACACAATCACGTGGCGAAACATGACACGCAAATGAACCCATCATCGGTGAATATACAATTATAATTAATTTTGCTTTTTTATTAGGAAATTAATTTTCAGACGTGCACCGGAATTTAATTCGAAAATACTGCGTGAACCCATCGTGAAATGAACCCATCATCGGTGAATATACAATTGTAATTAATTATTAGTTTCGAGGATTCCCTAACAATGGTTTCCCTGTTTAAACAATGTCCTCGGTTTTACCTTATTTTACATTTCTAAAAACTCACACTGGAAAACTACTTTAAATCCGAAAAATTTTTACTTCATTCATTTGTAAATAGGCTTTTTCATTAGGAAATTAATTTTCAGCCTTGCACCGGAATTTAATGCAAAAATATATCGTGTTTTGTATTGGGTATATCAGTTTCCAGGATTCCCTAACAATGGTTTCATTGTTTAAACAATGTATTCAGTATTGCTTCATTTTACATTTCTAAAAATTCACACAGGCGAACAAATTTAAAACCAGAAATTTTTACTTCATTCATTTGTAAATGGGCTTTTTTATTAGGAAATTAATTTTCAGCCGTGCATCGGAATTTAATTCGAAAATATTGCGTGTTTTGTATTCGGCACATCAGTTTCAATGATTTCCTAACAATGGTCTCATTGTTTAAACAATGCATTCAGTTTTACTTTATTTTACATTTCTAAAAACTCACACAGGCGACCTACTTTAGAACCGAAAAATATTTACGTCATTCATTTGGAAATGTGCTTATTTATTAGGAAATTAATTTTCAGTCGTGCACCGGAATTTAATTCGAAAGTATTGCGTGTTTTGTATTCGGTATATCAGTTTCGAGGAGTCCCTAACAATGGTTTCATTGTTTAAACAATGTCTTCGGTTTTATCTTATATTACATTTCTAAAAACTCACACTGGAAAACTACTTTAAATCCGAAAAATTTTTACTTCATTCATTTGTAAATAGGCTTTTTTATTAGGAAATTAATTTTCAGCCGTGCACCGGTATTTAATTCGAAAATATTGCGTGTTTTGTATTCGGTATATCAGTTTCCAGGATTTCCTAACAATGGATTCATTGTTTAAGCAATGTATTCGGTTTTACTTTATTTTATATTTCTATAAACTCACACAGGTGAACTACTTTAAAAACGAAAAATTTTTACGTCATTCATTTGGAAATGTGCTTATTTCTTAGACAAGTAATTTTCAGCCGTGCACCGGAATTTAATTCGAAAATATTGCATGTTTTGTGTTCGGTGCAGCTGTTTTTAGGATTCCTTAACAATGGTTTCATTGTTTAAACAATGTATTAGGTTTTACTTTATTTTATATTACTAAAAATTCACACAGGCGAACAACTTTAAAACCGAAAAATTTTTACATCATTCATTTGGAAATGTGCTTATTTATTAGGAAATTAATTTTAGGCAGTGCACCGGAATTTAATTCAAAAATATTACGTGTCTTGTATTCGGTATATCAGTTTCCAGGATTTCCTAACAATCGTTTCATTGTTTAATCAATGTATTCGATTTTACTTCATTTTATATTTCTAAAAACTCACATTTGCAAAGACTTTAAAACTGAAAAAGAAAATTAATTTTCAGCAGTGCACCGGAATGTAATGCGAAAATACTGCGTGCTTTTTTATTCGGTATATCAGTTTCCATGATTCCCGCCCCACCAGTGGCTGAGAGGTTCTGCTCTCGAAGCTGGTAGACGGGAAGTGCTGGGTTCGAACCCAATCGCGCCCGTTGGCCTAATCGTTCGGAGTTTTCGTGGTTTTCCACGAACCTTGGATTTCCAAGCGTTAATACGGGTTCGGTTCCCTTAGAAAAACCCCCACGAAGGGCAATCCCCCCTGGGCCTATATCCCTCGTGCAGATAATTGGCCGTCATAAATACAACCAACCAACCAACCATGATTCCCTAACAATGGTTTCATTGTTTAAACAATGTATTTGGTTTTACTTTATTTTACATTCCTAAAACTTTACACAGGCGAACAACTTTAAAACCGAAATTTTTTTACGTCATTCATTTGGAAATGTGCTTTTTTATTAGGAAATTAATTTTCAGCCGTGCACCGAAATTCAATGCGAAAATATTGCATGTTTTGTATATCAGTTTCCCGGATTCCTTAACAATGGTTTCATTTTTTAATTAATTTTTTAACTACTTTTCAGCAGTGAAATTACGCTTGAAATTATTGAATATTAAATACTTGAATAATCACATTGCTAACAAGTCGTAAACCAACGTAGTGAAAAATGTCCAAGCCGGGAATTGAACCCGGTCCCCTGGAATAGATCTCCAGACCTCTACCATTAAGCCACAAGGACGATGCCCAGCTTGGCTTCTCTCACTTATATAAGTCGGTAAGTTTGCAACCGCAGCACTAGATAGAAATGTGTTCACGAGCACACAATCACGTGGCGAAACATGACACGCAAATGAACCCATCATCGGGTTGGGTTGGGTTGATTTTTGACGGCCAATTATCTACACGAGGGATATAGGCCCGGGGGGAGTGCCCTCCGTGGGGGTCTTTCTAAGGGAACCTAATCCGTATTAACGCATGGAAGATCCACGGCTCGAAGAAAACCACGAAAACTCCGAACGATTAGGCCGACGGGCGCGATTGGGATCGAACCCAGCACCTCCCGTCTACCAGCTTCGAGAGCAAAACCTCTCGGCCACTGGAACCCATCATCGGAGAATATACAATTATAATTAATTTTTGCTTTTTTATTAGGAAATTAATTTTCAGACGTGCACCGGAATTTAATTCGAAAATACTGCGTGTTTTGTATTGGGTATATCAGTTTCCAGGATTTCCTAACAGTGGTTTCATTGTTTAAACAATGTATTCCGCTTTACTTTTTTTTACATTTCTAAAAACTCCCACAGGCGACCTACTTTAAAACCGAAAAATATTTACGTCATTCATTTGGAAATGTGCTTATTTATTAGGAAATTAATTTTCAGTCGTGCACCGGTATTTAATTCGAAAGTATTGCGTGTTTTGTATTCGGTATATCAGTTTCGAGGATTCCCTAACAATGGTTTCATTGTTTAAACAATGTCTTCGGTTTTACCTTATATTACATTTCTAAAAACTCACACTGGAAAACTACTTTAAATCCGAAAAATTTTTACTTCATTCATTTGTAAATAGGCTTTTTTATTAGGAAATTAATTTTCAGCCGTGCACGGGAATTTAATGCGAAAATATATCGTGCTTTGTATTGGGTATATCAGTTTCCAGGATTTCCGAACAATGGTTTCATTGTTTAAACAATGTATTCCGCTTTACTTTTTTTTACATTTCTAAAAACTCACACATGCGACCCACTTTAAATCCGAAAAATTTTTACTTCATTCATTTGTAAATAGGCTTAATTAGGAAATTAATTTTCAGCCGTGCATCGGAATTTAATTCGAAAATATTGCGTGTTTTGTTTTCGGTACATCAGTTTCAAGGATTTCCTAGCAATGGTCTCATTGTTTAAACAATGCATTCAGTTTTACTTTATTTTACATTTCTAAAAACTCGCACTGGCGAACTACTTTAAAACCGAAAAATTTTTACATCATTCCTTTGAAAATGTGCTTATTTCATAGAAAATTAATTTTCAGCCGTGCACCGGAATGTAATGCGAAAATATCGCATATTTTGTATTCGGTATATCAGTTTCTAGGATTTCCGAACAATGGTTTCATTGTTTAAACAATGTATTCCGCTTTACTTTTTTTTACATTTCTAAAATCTCACACAGGTGACCTACTTTAAAACCAAAAAATATTTACGTCATTCATTGGATTTCCAAGCGTTAATACGGGTTAGGTTCCCTTAGAAAGACCCCCACGAAGGGCACTCCCCCCTGGGCCTATATCCCTCGTGCAGATAATTGGCCGTCATAAATACAACCAACTAACCAACCATGATTCCCTAACAATGGTTTCATTGTTTAAACAATGTATTTGGTTTTACTTTATTTTACATTCCTAAAACTTCACACAGGCGAACAACTTTAAAACCGAAATTTTTTTACGTCATTCATTTGGAAATGTGTTTTTTTTTTATTAGGAAATTAATTTTCAGCCGTGCACCGAAATTCAACGCGAAAATATTGCATGTTTTGTATATCAGTTTCCCGGATTCCTTAACAATGGTTTCATTTTTTAATTAATTTTTTAACTACTTTTCAGCAGTGAAATTACGCTTGAAATTATTGAATATTAAATACGTGAATAATCACATTGCTAACAAGTCGTAAACCAACGTAGTGAAAAATGTCCAAGTGTGGAATCGAACCCGGTCCCCTGGAATAGATCTCCAGTCCTCTACCGCTAAGCCACAAGGACGATGCCCAGCTTGGCATCTCTCACTTATATAAGTCGGTAAGTTTGCAACCGCAGCACTAGATAGAAATGTGTTCACGAGCACACAATCACGTGGCGAAACATGACACGCAAATGAACCCATCATCGGTGAATATACAATTATAATTAATTTTGCTTTTTTATTAGGAAATTAATTTTCAGACGTGCACCGGAATTTAATTCGAAAATACTGCGTGAACCCATCGTGAAATGAACCCATCATCGGTGAATATACAATTGTAATTAATTATTAGTTTTGAGGATTCCCTAACAATGGTTTCCCTGTTTAAACAATGTCCTCGGTTTTACCTTATATTACATTTCTAAAAACTCACACTGGAAAACTACTTTAAATCCGAAAAATTTTTACTTCATTCATTTGTAAATAGGCTTTTTCATTAGGAAATTAATTTTAAGCCTTGCACCGGAATTTAATGCAAAAATATATCGTGTTTTGTATTGGGTATATCAGTTTCCAGGATTCCCTAACAATGGTTTCATTGTTTAAACAATGTATTCAGTATTGCTTCATTTTACATTTCTAAAAATTCACACAGGCGAACAAATTTAAAACCAGAAATTTTTACTTCATTCATTTGTAAATGGGCTTTTTTATTAGGAAATTAATTTTCAGCCGTGCATCGGAATTTAATTCGAAAATATTGCGTGTTTTGTATTCGGCACATCAGTTTCAATGATTTCCTAACAATGGTCTCATTGTTTAAACAATGCATTCAGTTTTACTTTATTTTACATTTCCAAAAATTCACACAGGCGAACAACTTTAAAACCGAGAAATTTTTACGTCTTTCATTTGGAAATGTGCTTATTTATTAGAAAATTAATTTTCAGCCGTGCACCGGAATTTAATTCGAAAATATTGCGTGGTTTGTATTCGGTATATCAGTTTCAAGGATTTCCAAACAATGGTTTCATTGTTTAAACAATGTATTCGGTTTTACTTTATTTTACATTTCTAAAAACTCACACTGGCGAACTACTTTAAAACCGAAAAATTTTTACATCATTCCTTTGAAAATGTGCTTATTTCTTAGAAAATTAATTTTCAGCCGTGCACCGGAATTTAATTCGAAAATATATCGTGTTTTGTATTGGGTATATCAGTTTCCAGGATTCCCTAACAATGGTTTCATTGTTTAAACAATGTATTCGGTATTGCTTCATTTTACATTTCTAAAAATTCACACAGGCGAACAAATTTCAAACCAGAAATTTTTACGTCATTCATTTGGAAATGTGCTTTTTTATTAGGAAATTAATTTTCAGCCGTGCACCGGAATTTAATTCGAAAATATTGCGTGCTTTGTATTCGGTATATCAGTTTTGTGGTTTTCCTAAGAATGGATTCATTGTTTAAACAATGTATTCAGTTTTACTTTATTTTACATTTCTAAAAACTCACACAGGCAAACTACTTTAAATCCGAAAAATTTTTAATTCTTTCATTTGGAAATGTGCTTTTTTATTAGGAAATTAATTTTCAGCAGTGCACCGGAAAGTAATGCGAAAATATTGCGTGTTTTGTATTCGGTAAATCATTTTCCAAGTTTTCCTAACAATGGTTTCATTGTTTAAACAATGTCTTCGGTTTTAAATTATTTTATATTTCAAAAAACTCGCACTGGCAAACTACTTTAAATCCGAAAAATTTTTGCATCATTTATTTGAAAATGTGCATATTTTTTAGAAAATAAATTTTCAGCTGTGCACCGGAATTAATTTCGAAAATATTGCATATTTTCTATTCGGTATATCAATTTCTAGGATTTCCAAACAATGGTTTCATTGTTTAAACAATGTATTCAGTTTTACTTTATTTTACATTTCTAAAAATTCACACAGGCGAACACCTTTAAAACGAAAAAATATTTACGTCATTCATTTGGAGATGTGCTTTTTAATTAGGAAATTAATTTTCAGCCGTACACCGGAATGTCATGCGAAAATATTGCGTGTTTTTTATTCGGTATATAAGTTTCCAGGATTCCCTAACAATGGTTTCAATTTTTAAACAATGTATTCGGGTTGGGTTGATTGTTGACGGCCGATTATGTACTCGAGGAATATAGTTCCTAGGGGATGTGCCCTTCGTGGGGGTCTTTCTAAGGGAACCTAACCCGTATTTACGCATGGAAAATGCAAGGCTTCGAAGAAAACCACGAAAACTCCGAAACAGTTAGGCCGACGTGCGCGGTTGGGTGCGATCCCAGCACCTCCCGTCTACCAGCTTCGAGAGGAGAACCTCTCAGCGACTGGTGGGGCCAATGTATTCGGTTTTACTTTATTTTACATTTCTAAAAACTCAACTGGCGAACTACTTTAAAACCGAAAAATTTTTACACCATTCATTTGAAAACGTGCTTATGTCCAAGCCGGGAATCGAAACCGGTACCCTGGAATAGATCTCCAGTGCTCTACTACTAAGCCACAAGGACGATGGCATCTCTCACTTATAAAAGTCGGTAAGGTTGCAACCACAGCACTAGATGGAAAAGACTTCATGAGCACACAATCTAGTGGCGAAACATGAGTAGCAAATGAACCCAGCATCGGTGAATAAACATTTTTAATTAATTTTTCAGGTACATTTCAGCAGTGAAATTACGCTTCAAATTATTGAATATTAAATACTTGAATAGTCACATTGCTAACAAGTCGTAAACAGATTTATATAAGTGACAGATGCCAAGCTGGGCACCGTCCTTGTGGCTTAGTTGTAGAGCCCTGGAGCTCCAGGGTGTCGGGATCGATTCCCGTCTTGGACAATTTCACTAAGTTGGTTTACGATTTGTTAGCAATGTGATTATTCACGTATTTAATATTCAATGGTTTCATTGTTTAAACAATATTCGGTTTTACTTTATTTTACATTTCTAAAAACTCACACTGGCGAACTACTTTAAAACCGAAAAATTTTTACATCATTCATTTGGAAATGTGCTTTTTTATTAGGAAATTAATTTTCAGCCGTGCACCGGAATGTAATGCGAAAATATTGCGTGTTTTGTATTCGGTATATCAGTTTCCAGGATTCCCTAACAATGGTTTCATTTTTTAAACAATGTATTCAGTTTTGCTTCATTTTACATTTCTAAAAACTCACACTGGCGAACAACTTTAAAACCGAAATATTTTTACGTCATTCATTTGGAAATGTGCTTATTTATTAGGAAATTAATTTTCAGCCGTGCACCGGAATTTAATTCGAAAATATTGCGTGTTTTGTATTCGGTATATCAGTTTCTAGGTTTTCAAAACAATGGTTTCATTGTTTAAACAATGTATTCAGTTTTACTTTATTTTACATTTCTAGAAATTCACACCGGCGACCACCTTTAAAACGAAAAAATATTTACGTCATTCATTTGAAAATGTGCTTTTTAATTAGGGAATTAATTTTCAGCCGTGCACCGGCATTTAATTCGACAATATTGCGTGTTTTGTATTCGGGTTGGGTTGGGTTGATTTTTGACGGCCAATTATCTACACGAGGGATATGGGCCCGGGGTTAGTGCCCTCCGTGGGGGTCTTTCTAAGGGAACCTAATCCGTATTAACGCATGGACGATCCACGGCTCGAAGAATACCACGAAAACTCCGAACGATTAGGCCGACGGGCGCGATTAGGGTTTTGTATTCGGTATATCAATTTCCAGGGTTCCGTAACAATGGTTTCATTGTTTAAACAGTGCATTCGGTTTTTCTTCATTTTACATTTCTAAAAATTCACACAGGCGAACAACTTTAAAACGAAAAAATATTTACGTCATTCATTTGGAAATATGCTTTTTCATTAGGAAATTAATTTTCAGTCGTGCACCGGAATGTAATGCGAAAATATTACGTGTTTTGTATTCGGTATATTATTTTCCAGGAATTCTTAACAATGGTTTCATTGTTTAAACAATGTATTCGGTTTTACTTTATTTTCATTTCTAAAAACTCACACAGGTGATCTAGTTTAAAACCGAAAATTTTTTACGTCATTCTTTTGGAAATGTGCTTATTTATTAGGAAATTAATTTTCAGTCGTGCACCGGAATTTAATTCGAAAATATTGCGTGTTTTGTATTCGGTATATCAGTTTCTAGGATTTCAAAACAATGGTTTCATTTTTTAAACAATGTATTCGGTTTTACTTTATTTTACATTTCTAAAAACTCACACTGGCGAACTAATTTAAAACCGAAAAATTTTTACACCATTCATTTGAAAATGTGCTTATGCCCAAGCCGGGAATCGAACCTGGTCCTCTGGAATTGATCTCCAATGCTCTACCACTAAGCCACAAGGACGATGGCATCGGTCTCTTCTTATAAAAGTCGGTAAGGTTGCAACCACAGCACTAGATGGAAAAGACTACACGAGCGCACAATCTAGTGGCGAAACATGAGTAGCAAATGAACCCAGTATCGGTGAATATACATTTTTAATTAATTTTTCAACTACATTTCAGCAGTGAAATAACGTTTCAAATTATTCAATATTAAATACGTGAATAATCACATTGCTAACAAGTCGTAAACAGACTTATATAACTGACAGATGCCAAGCTGGGCACCGTCCATGTGGCTTAGTGTTAGAGCACTGGAGCTCCAGGGGACCGGGATCGATTCCCGTCTTGGACATTTTTCACTAAGTTGGTTAACGATTTGTTAGCAATGTGATTATTCACGTATTTAATATTCAATGGTTTCATTGTTTAAACAATATTCGGTTTTACTTTATTTTGCATTTAAAAAAACTCACGCAGGTGAACTACTTTAAAACCGAAAAATTTTTACTTCATTCATTTGTAAATAGGCTTTTTTATTAGGAAATTAATTTTCAGCCGTGCACCGGAATTTAATTCGAAAACATAGCGTGTTTTTTATTCGGTATATCAGTTTCTAGGATTTCCTAACAATGGGTTGGGTTGGGTTGATTTTTGACGGCCAATTATCTACACGAGGGATATAGGCCCGGGGTGAGCGCCCTCCGTGGGGGTCTTTCTAAGGGAACCTAATCCGTATTAACGCATGGAAGATCCACGGCTCGAAGAAAACAACGAAAACTCCGAACGATTAGGCCGACGGGTTTCGATTGGGATCGAACCCAGCACCTCCCGTCTACCAGCTTCGAGAGCAAAACCTCTCGGCCACTGGAACCCATCATCGGAGAATATACAATTATAATTAATTTTTGCTTTTTTATTAGGAAATTAATTTTCAGACGTTCACCGGAATTTAATTTGAAAATACTGCGTGTTTTGTATTGGGTATATCAGTTTCCAGGATTTCCTAACAGTGGTTTCATTGTTTAAACAATGTATTCCGCTTTACTTTTTTTTACATTTCTAAAAACTCACACAGGCGACCTACTTTAAAACCGAAAAGTATTTACGTCATTCATTTGGAAATGTGCTTATTTATTAGGAAATTAATTTTCAGTCGTGCACCGGTATTTAATTCGAAAGTATTGCGTGTTTTGTATTCGGTATATCAGTTTCGAGGATTCCCTAACAATGGTTTCATTGTTTAAACAATGTCTTCGGTTTTACCTTATATTACATTTCTAAAAACTCACACTGGAAAACTACTTTAAATCCGAAAAATTTTTACTTCATTCTTTTGCAAATAGGCTTTTTTATTAGGAAATTAATTTTCAGCCGTGCACCGGAATTTAATGCGAAAATATATCGTGCTTTGTATTGGGTATATCAGTTTCCAGGATTTCCTAACAATGGTTTCATTGTTTAAACAATGTATTCCGCTTTACTTTTTTTTACATTTCTAAAAACTCACACATGCGACCCACTTTAAATCCGAAAAATTTTTACTTCATTCATTTGTAAATAGGCTTTTTTATTAGGAAATTAATTTTCAGCCGTGCATCGGAATTTAATTCGAAAATATTGCGTGTTTTGTTTTCGGTACATCAGTTTCAAGGATTTCCTAGCAATGGTCTCATTGTTTAAACAATGCATTCAGTTTTACTTTATTTTACATTTCTAAAAACTCGCACTGGCGAACTACTTTAAAACCGAAAAATTTTTACATCATTCCTTTGAAAATGTGCTTATTTCTTAGACAAGTAATTTTCAGCCGTGCACCGGAATTTAATTCGAAAATATTGCATGTTTTGTGTTCGGTGCAGCTGTTTTTAGGATTCCTTAACAATGGTTTCATTGTTTAAACAATGTATTAGGTTTTACTTTATTTTATATTACTAAAAATTCACACAGGCGAACAACTTTAAAACCGAAAAATTTTTACGTCATTCATTTGGAAATGTGCTTATTTATTAGGAAATTAATTTTAGGCAGTGCACCGGAATTTAATTCAAAAATATTACGTGTCTTGTATTCGGTATATCAGTTTCCAGGATTTCCTAACAATCGTTTCATTGTTTAATCAATGTATTCGATTTTACTTCATTTTATATTTCTAAAAACTCACATTTGCAAAGACTTTAAAACTGAAAAAGAAAATTAATTTTCAGCAGTGCACCGGAATGTAATGCGAAAATACTGCGTGCTTTTTTATTCGGTATATCAGTTTCCATGATTCCCGCCCCACCAGTGGCTGAGAGGTTCTGCTCTCGAAGCTGGTAGACGGGAAGTGCTGGGTTCGAACCCAATCGCGCCCGTTGGCCTAATCGTTCGGAGTTTTCGTGGTTTTCCACGAACCTTGGATTTCCAAGCGTTAATACGGGTTCGGTTCCCTTAGAAAAACCCCCACGAAGGGCAATCCCCCCTGGGCCTATATCCCTCGTGCAGATAATTGGCCGTCATAAATACAACCAACCAACCAACCATGATTCCCTAACAATGGTTTCATTGTTTAAACAATGTATTTGGTTTTACTTTATTTTACATTCCTAAAACTTTACACAGGCGAACAACTTTAAAACCGAAATTTTTTTACGTCATTCATTTGGAAATGTGCTTTTTTATTAGGAAATTAATTTTCAGCCGTGCACCGAAATTCAATGCGAAAATATTGCATGTTTTGTATATCAGTTTCCCGGATTCCTTAACAATGGTTTCATTTTTTAATTAATTTTTTAACTACTTTTCAGCAGTGAAATTACGCTTGAAATTATTGAATATTAAATACTTGAATAATCACATTGCTAACAAGTCGTAAACCAACGTAGTGAAAAATGTCCAAGCCGGGAATTGAACCCGGTCCCCTGGAATAGATCTCCAGACCTCTACCATTAAGCCACAAGGACGATGCCCAGCTTGGCTTCTCTCACTTATATAAGTCGGTAAGTTTGCAACCGCAGCACTAGATAGAAATGTGTTCACGAGCACACAATCACGTGGCGAAACATGACACGCAAATGAACCCATCATCGGGTTGGGTTGGGTTGATTTTTGACGGCCAATTATCTACACGAGGGATATAGGCCCGGGGGGAGTGCCCTCCGTGGGGGTCTTTCTAAGGGAACCTAATCCGTATTAACGCATGGAAGATCCACGGCTCGAAGAAAACCACGAAAACTCCGAACGATTAGGCCGACGGGCGCGATTGGGATCGAACCCAGCACCTCCCGTCTACCAGCTTCGAGAGCAAAACCTCTCGGCCACTGGAACCCATCATCGGAGAATATACAATTATAATTAATTTTTGCTTTTTTATTAGGAAATTAATTTTCAGACGTGCACCGGAATTTAATTCGAAAATACTGCGTGTTTTGTATTGGGTATATCAGTTTCCAGGATTTCCTAACAGTGGTTTCATTGTTTAAACAATGTATTCCGCTTTACTTTTTTTTACATTTCTAAAAACTCACACAGGCGACCTACTTTAAAACCGAAAAATATTTACGTCATTCATTTGGAAATGTGCTTATTTATTAGGAAATTAATTTTCAGTCGTGCACCGGTATTTAATTCGAAAGTATTGCGTGTTTTGTATTCGGTATATCAGTTTCGAGGATTCCCTAACAATGGTTTCATTGTTTAAACAATGTCTTCGGTTTTACCTTATATTACATTTCTAAAAACTCACACTGGAAAACTACTTTAAATCCGAAAAATTTTTACTTCATTCATTTGTAAATAGGCTTTTTTATTAGGAAATTAATTTTCAGCCGTGCACGGGAATTTAATGCGAAAATATATCGTGCTTTGTATTGGGTATATCAGTTTCCGGGATTTCCTAACAATGGTTTCATTGTTTAAACAATGTATTCCGCTTTACTTTTTTTTACATTTCTAAAAACTCACACATGCGACCCACTTTAAATCCGAAAAATTTTTACTTCATTCATTTGTAAATAGGCTTTCTTATTAGGAAATTAATTTTCAGCCGTGCATCGGA
The DNA here is from genome assembly GCA_963932465.1 of Maratus speciosus. NCBI lineage: Eukaryota > Metazoa > Arthropoda > Arachnida > Araneae > Salticidae > Maratus > Maratus speciosus. The sequence goes on from CAWVRF010000637.1 coordinate 25,123, forward strand.
ATTTAATTCGAAAATATTGCGTGTTTTGTTTTCGGTACATCAGTTTCAAGGATTTCCTAGCAATGGTCTCATTGTTTAAACAATGCATTCAGTTTTACTTTATTTTACATTTCTAAAAACTCGCACTGGCGAACTACTTTAAAACCGAAAAATTTTTACATCATTCCTTTGAAAATGTGCTTATTTCATAGAAAATTAATTTTCAGCCGTGCACCGGAATGTAATGCGAAAATATCGCATATTTTGTATTCGGTATATCAGTTTCTAGGATTTCCGAACAATGGTTTCATTGTTTAAACAATGTATTCCGCTTTACTTTTTTTTACATTTCTAAAATCTCACACAGGTGACCTACTTTAAAACCAAAAAATATTTACGTCATTCATTGGATTTCCAAGCGTTAATACGGGTTAGGTTCCCTTAGAAAGACCCCCACGAAGGGCACTCCCCCCTGGGCCTATATCCCTCGTGCAGATAATTGGCCGTCATAAATACAACCAACTAACCAACCATGATTCCCTAACAATGGTTTCATTGTTTAAACAATGTATTTGGTTTTACTTTATTTTACATTCCTAAAACTTCACACAGGCGAACAACTTTAAAACCGAAATTTTTTTACGTCATTCATTTGGAAATGTGTTTTTTTTTTATTAGGAAATTAATTTTCAGCCGTGCACCGAAATTCAACGCGAAAATATTGCATGTTTTGTATATCAGTTTCCCGGATTCCTTAACAATGGTTTTATTTTTTAATTAATTTTTTAACTACTTTTCAGCAGTGAAATTACGCTTGAAATTATTGAATATTAAATACGTGAATAATCACATTGCTAACAAGTCGTAAACCAACGTAGTGAAAAATGTCCAAGTGGGGAATCGAACCCGGTCCCCTGGAATAGATCTCCAGTCCTCTACCGCTAAGCCACAAGGACGATGCCCAGCTTGGCATCTCTCACTTATATAAGTCGGTAAGTTTGCAACCGCAGCACTAGATAGAAATGTGTTCACGAGCACACAATCACGTGGCGAAACATGACACGCAAATGAACCCATCATCGGTGAATATACAATTATAATTAATTTTGCTTTTTTATTAGGAAATTAATTTTCAGACGTGCACCGGAATTTAATTCGAAAATACTGCGTGAACCCATCGTGAAATGAACCCATCATCGGTGAATATACAATTGTAATTAATTATTAGTTTCGAGGATTCCCTAACAATGGTTTCCCTGTTTAAACAATGTCCTCGGTTTTACCTTATATTACATTTCTAAAAACTCACACTGGAAAACTACTTTAAATCCGAAAAATTTTTACTTCATTCATTTGTAAATAGGCTTTTTCATTAGGAAATTAATTTTCAGCCTTGCACCGGAATTTAATGCAAAAATATATCGTGTTTTGTATTGGGTATATCAGTTTCCAGGATTCCCTAACAATGGTTTCATTGTTTAAACAATGTATTCAGTATTGCTTCATTTTACATTTCTAAAAATTCACACAGGCGAACAAATTTAAAACCAGAAATTTTTACTTCATTCATTTGTAAATGGGCTTTTTTATTAGGAAATTAATTTTCAGCCGTGCATCGGAATTTAATTCGAAAATATTGCGTGTTTTGTATTCGGCACATCAGTTTCAATGATTTCCTAACAATGGTCTCATTGTTTAAACAATGCATTCAGTTTTACTTTATTTTACATTTCCAAAAATTCACACAGGCGAACAACTTTAAAACCGAAAAATTTTTACATCATTCCTTTGAAAATGTGCTTATTTCTTAGAAAATTAATTTTCAGCCGTGCACCGGAATTTAATTCGAAAATATATCGTGTTTTGTATTGGGTATATCAGTTTCCAGGATTCCCTAACAATGGTTTCATTGTTTAAACAATGTATTCGGTATTGCTTCATTTTACATTTCTAAAAATTCACACAGGCGAACAAATTTCAAACCAGAAATTTTTACGTCATTCATTTGGAAATGTGCTTTTTTATTAGGAAATTAATTTTCAGCCGTGCACCGGAATTTAATTCGAAAATATTGCGTGCTTTGTATTCGGTATATCAGTTTTGTGGTTTTCCTAACAATGGATTCATTGTTTAAACAATGTATTCAGTTTTACTTTATTTTACATTTCTAAAAACTCACACAGGCAAACTACTTTAAATCCGAAAAATTTTTAATTCATTCATTTGGAAATGTGCTTTTTTATTAGGAAATTAATTTTCAGCAGTGCACCGGAAAGTAATGCGAAAATATTGCGTGTTTTGTATTCGGTAAATCATTTTCCAAGTTTTCCTAACAATGGTTTCATTGTTTAAACAATGTCTTCGGTTTTAAATTATTTTATATTTCAAAAAACTCGCACTGGCAAACTACTTTAAATCCGAAAAATTTTTGCATCATTTATTTGAAAATGTGCATATTTTTTAGAAAATAAATTTTCAGCTGTGCACCGGAATTAATTTCGAAAATATTGCATATTTTCTATTCGGTATATCAATTTCTAGGATTTCCAATAATGGTTTCATTGTTTAAACAATGTATTCAGTTTTACTTTATTTTACATTTCTAAAAATTCACACAGGCGAACACCTTTAAAACGAAAAAATATTTACGTCATTCATTTGGAGATGTGCTTTTTAATTAGGAAATTAATTTTCAGCCGTACACCGGAATGTCATGCGAAAATATTGCGTGTTTTTTATTCGGTATATAAGTTTCCAGGATTCCCTAACAATGGTTTCAATTTTTAAACAATGTATTCGGGTTGGGTTGATTGTTGACGGCCGATTATGTACTCGAGGGATATAGTTCCTAGGGGATGTGCCCTTCGTGGGGGTCTTTCTAAGGGAACCTAACCCGTATTTACGCATGGAAAATGCAAGGCTTCGAAGAAAACCACGAAAACTCCGAAACAGTTAGGCCGACGTGCGCGGTTGGGTTCGATCCCAGCACCTCCCGTCTACCAGCTTCGAGAGGAGAACCTCTCAGCGACTGGTGGGGCCAATGTATTCGGTTTTACTTTATTTTACATTTCTAAAAACTCACACTGGCGAACTACTTTAAAACCGAAAAATTTTTACACCATTCATTTGAAAACGTGCTTATGTCCAAGCCGGGAATCGAAACCGGTCCCCTGGAATAGATCTCCAGTGCTCTACTACTAAGCCACAAGGACGATGGCATCTCTCACTTATAAAAGTCGGTAAGGTTGCAACCACAGCACTAGATGGAAAAGACTTCATGAGCACACAATCTAGTGGCGAAACATGAGTAGCAAATGAACCCAGCATCGGTGAATAAACATTTTTAATTAATTTTTCAGGTACATTTCAGCAGTGAAATTACGCTTCAAATTATTGAATATTAAATACTTGAATAGTCACATTGCTAACAAGTCGTAAACAGATTTATATAAGTGACAGATGCCAAGCTGGGCACCGTCCTTGTGGCTTAGTGGTAGAGCCCTGGAGCTCCAGGGTGTCGGGATCGATTCCCGTCTTGGACAATTTCACTAAGTTGGTTTACGATTTGTTAGCAATGTGATTATTCACGTATTTAATATTCAATGGTTTCATTGTTTAAACAATATTCGGTTTTACTTTATTTTACATTTCTAAAAACTCACACTGGCGAACTACTTTAAAACCGAAAAATTTTTACATCATTCATTTGGAAATGTGCTTTTTTATTAGGAAATTAATTTTCAGCCGTGCACCGGAATGTAATGCGAAAATATTGCGTGTTTTGTATTCGGTATATCAGTTTCTAGGATTTCCTAACAATGGTTTCATTTTTTAAACAATGTATTCGGTTTTACTTTATTTTATATTTGTGAAAACTCACACTGGCGAACTACTTTAAAACCGAAAAATTTTTACACCATTCATTTGAAAATGAGCTTATGCCCAAGCCAGGAATCGAAACCGGTCCCCTGGAATAGATCTCCAATGCTCTACCACTAAGCCACAAGGACTATGGCATCTGTCACTTATAAAAGTCGGTAAGGTTGCAACCACAGCACTAGATGGGGTTGAGTTGAGTTGATTTTTGACGGCCAATTATCTACTCGAGGGATATAGGCCCGGGGGGAGTGCCCTCCGTGGGGGTCTTTCTAAGGGAACCTAATCCGTATTAACGCATGGAAGATCCACGGCTCGAAGAAAACCACGAAAACTCCGAACTATTAGGCCGACGGGCGCGATTGGGATCGAACCCAGCACCTCCCGTCTACCAGCTTCGAGAGCAGAACCTCTCGGCCACTGGTGGGGCCCAGCACTAGATGGAAAAGACTTCATGAGCACACAATCTAGTGGCGAAACATGAGTAGCAAATGAACCCAGTATCGGTGAATATACATTTTTAATTAATTTTTCAACTACATTTCAGCAGTGAAATTACGCTTCAAATTATTGAATATTAAATACGTGAATAATCACATTGCTAACAAGTCGTAAACAGACTTATATAAGTGACAGATGCCAAGCTGGGCACCGTCCTTGTGGCTTATTGTTAAAGCACTGGAGCTCCAGGGGCCCGGGACCGATTCCCGACTTGGATATTTTTCACTTAGTTGGTTTACGATTTGTTAGCAATGTGATTATTCACGTATTTAAGATTCAATGGTTTCATTGTTTAAACAATATTCGGTTATACTTTATTTTGCATTTCAAAAAACTCACACAGGTGAACTACTTTAAAACCGATAAATTTTTACTTCATTCATTTATAATTGGGTTTTTTTTTAGGAAATTAATTTTCAGCCGTGCACCGGAATTTAATTCGAAAATATTGCGTGTTTTTTATTCGGTATATCAGTTTCTAGGATTTCCTAACAATGGTTTCATTGTTTAAATAATGTATTCAGTTTTACTTTATTTTACATTTCTAAAAATTCACACAGGCGAACACCTTTAAAACGAAAAAATATTTACGTCATTCATTTGGAAATGTGTTTTTTTATTAGGAAATTAATTTTCAGCCGTGCACCGGAATGTAATGCGAAAATATTGCGTGTTTTGTATTCGGTATATCAGTTTCCAGGATTCCCTAACAATGGTTTCATTTTTTAAACAATGTATTCAGTTTTGCTTCATTTTACATTTCTAAAAACTCACACTGGCGAACAACTTTAAAACCGAAATATTTTTACGTCATTCATTTGGAAATGTGCTTATTTATTAGGAAATTAATTTTCAGCCGTGCACCGGAATTTAATTCGAAAATATTGCGTGTTTTGTATTCGGTATATCAGTTTCTAGGTTTTCAAAACAATGGTTTCATTGTTTAAACAATGTATTCAGTTTTACTTTATTTTACATTTCTAGAAATTCACACCGGCGACCACCTTTAAAACGAAAAAATATTTACGTCATTCATTTGAAAATGTGCTTTTTAATTAGGGAATTAATTTTCAGCCGTGCACCGGCATTTAATTCGACAATATTGCGTGTTTTGTATTCGGGTTGGGTTGGGTTGATTTTTGACGGCCAATTATCTACACGAGGGATATGGGCCCGGGGTTAGTGCCCTCCGTGGGGGTCTTTCTAAGGGAACCTAATCCGTATTAACGCATGGACGATCCACGGCTCGAAGAATACCACGAAAACTCCGAACGATTAGGCCGACGGGCGCGATTAGGGTTTTGTATTCGGTATATCAATTTCCAGGGTTCCGTAACAATGGTTTCATTGTTTAAACAGTGCATTCGGTTTTTCTTCATTTTACATTTCTAAAAATTCACACAGGCGAACAACTTTAAAACGAAAAAATATTTACGTCATTCATTTGGAAATATGCTTTTTCATTAGGAAATTAATTTTCAGCCGTGCACCGGAATGTAATGCGAAAATATTACGTGTTTTGTATTCGGTATATTATTTTCCAGGAATTCTTAACAATGGTTTCATTGTTTAAACAATGTATTCGGTTTTACTTTATTTTCATTTCTAAAAACTCACACAGGTGATCTAGTTTAAAACCGAAAATTTTTTACGTCATTCATTTGGAAATGTGCTTATTTATTAGGAAATTAATTTTCAGTCGTGCACCGGAATTTAATTCGAAAATATTGCGTGTTTTGTATTCGGTATATCAGTTTCTAGGATTTCAAAACAATGGTTTCATTTTTTAAACAATGTATTCGGTTTTACTTTATTTTACATTTCTAAAAACTCACACTGGCGAACTAATTTAAAACCGAAAAATTTTTACACCATTCATTTGAAAATGTGCTTATGCCCAAGCCGGGAATCGAACCTGGTCCTCTGGAATTGATCTCCAATGCTCTACCACTAAGCCACAAGGACTATGGCATCTGTCACTTATAAAAGTCGGTAAGGTTGCAACCACAGCACTAGATGGGGTTGAGTTGAGTTGATTTTTGACGGCCAATTATCTACACGAGGGATATGGGCCCGGGGTTAGTGCCCTCCGTGGGGGTCTTACTAAGGGAACCTAATCCGTATTAACGCATGGACGATCCACGGCTCGAAGAATACCACGAAAACTCCGAACGATTAGGCCGACGGGCGCGAAAATATTGCGTGTTTTGTATTCGGTATATCAATTTCCAGGGTTCCGTAACAATGGTTTCATTGTTTAAACAGTGCATTCGGTTTTTCTTCATTTTACATTTCTAAAAATTCACACAGGCGAACAACTTTAAAACGAAAAAATATTTACGTCATTCATTTGGAAATATGCTTTTTTATTAGGAAATTAATTTTCAGCCGTGCACCGGAATGTAATGCGAAAATATTACGTGTTTTGTATTCGGTATATTATTTTCCAGGAATTCTTAACAATGGTTTCATTGTTTAAACAATGTATTCGGTTTTACTTTATTTTCATTTCTAAAAACTCACACAGGTGATCTAGTTTAAAACCGAAAATTTTTTACGTCATTCATTTGGAAATGTGCTTATTTATTAGGAAATTAATTTTCAGCCGTGCACCGGAATTTAATTCGAAAATATTGCGTGTTTTGTATTCGGTATATCAGTTTCTAGGATTTCAAAACAATGGTTTCATTTTTTAAACAATGTATTCGGTTTTACTTTATTTTACATTTCTAAAAACTCACACTGGCGAACTAATTTAAAACCGAAAAATTTTTACACCATTCATTTGAAAATGTGCTTATGCCCAAGCCGGGAATCGAACCTGGTCCTCTGGAATTGATCTCCAATGCTCTACCACTAGGCCACAAGGACGATGGCATCGCTCTCTTCTTATAAAAGTCGGTAAGGTTGCAACCACAGCACTAGATGGAAAAGACTACACGAGCGCACAATCTAGTGGCGAAACATGAGTAGCAAATGAACCCAGTATCGGTGAATATACATTTTTAATTAATTTTTCAACTACATTTCAGCAGTGAAATAACGTTTCAAATTATTCAATATTAAATACGTGAATAATCACATTGCTAACAAGTCGTAAACAGACTTATATAACTGACAGATGCCAAGCGGGGCACCGTCCATGTGGCTTAGTGTTAGAGCACTGGAGCTCCAGGGGACCGGGATCGATTCCCGTCTTGGACATTTTTCACTAAGTTGGTTAACGATTTGTTAGCAATGTGATTATTCACGTATTTAATATTCAATGGTTTCATTGTTTAAACAATATTCGGTTTTACTTTATTTTGCATTTAAAAAAACTCACGCAGGTGAACTACTTTAAAACAGAAAAATTTTTACTTCATTCATTTGTAAATAGGCTTTTTTATTAGGAAATTAATTTTCAGCCGTGCACCGGAATTTAATTCGAAAATATTGCGTGTTTTTTATTCGGTATATCAGTTTCTAGGATTTCCTAACAATGGGTTGGGTTGGGTTGATTTTTGACGGCCAATTATCTACACGAGGGATATAGGCCCGGGGTGAGCGCCCTCCGTGGGGGTCTTTCTAAGGGAACCTAATCCGTATTAACGCATGGAAGATCCACGGCTCGAAGAAAACAACGAAAACTCCGAACGATTAGGCCGACGGGTTTCGATTGGGATCGAACCCAGCACCTCCCGTCTACCAGCTTCGAGAGCAAAACCTCTCGGCCACTGGAACCCATCATCGGAGAATATACAATTATAATTAATTTTTGCTTTTTTATTAGGAAATTAATTTTCAGACGTTCACCGGAATTTAATTCGAAAATACTGCGTGTTTTGTATTGGGTATATCAGTTTCCAGGATTTCCTAACAGTGGTTTCATTGTTTAAACAATGTATTCCGCTTTACTTTTTTTTACATTTCTAAAAACTCACACAGGCGACCTACTTTAAAACCGAAAATTATTTACGTCATTCATTTGGAAATGTGCTTATTTATTAGGAAATTAATTTTCAGTCGTGCACCGGTATTTAATTCGAAAGTATTGCGTGTTTTGTATTCGGTATATCAGTTTCGAGGATTCCCTAACAATGGTTTCATTGTTTAAACAATGTCTTCGGTTTTACCTTATATTACATTTCTAAAAACTCACACTGGAAAACTACTTTAAATCCGAAAAATTTTTACTTCATTCATTTGTAAATAGGCTTTTTTATTAGGAAATTAATTTTCAGCCGTGCACCGGAATTTAATGCGAAAATATATCGTGCTTTGTATTGGGTATATCAGTTTCCAGGATTTCCTAACAATGGTTTCATTGTTTAAACAATGTATTCCGCTTTACTTTTTTTTACATTTCTAAAAACTCACACATGCGACCCACTTTAAATCCGAAAAATTTTTACTTCATTCATTTGTAAATAGGCTTTTTTATTAGGAAATTAATTTTCAGCCGTGCATCGGAATTTAATTCGAAAATATTGCGTGTTTTGTTTTCGGTACATCAGTTTCAAGGATTTCCTAGCAATGGTCTCATTGTTTAAACAATGCATTCAGTTTTACTTTATTTTACATTTCTAAAAACTCGCACTGGCGAACTACTTTAAAACCGAAAAATTTTTACATCATTCCTTTGAAAATGTGCTTATATCATAGAAAATTAATTTTCAGCCGTGCACCGGAATGTAATGCGAAAATATCGCATATTTTGTATTCGGTATATCAGTTTCTAGGATTTCCGAACAATGGTTTCATTGTTTAAACAATGTATTCCGCTTTACTTTTTTTTACATTTCTAAAATCTCACACAGGTGACCTACTTTAAAACCAAAAAATATTTACGTCATTCATTGGATTTCCAAGCGTTAATACGGGTTAGGTTCCCTTAGAAAGACCCCCACGAAGGGCACTCCCCCCTGGGCCTATATCCCTCGTGCAGATAATTGGCCGTCATAAATACAACCAACTAACCAACCATGATTCCCTAACAATGGTTTCATTGTTTAAACAATGTATTTGGTTTTACTTTATTTTACATTCCTAAAACTTCACACAGGCGAACAACTTTAAAACCGAAATTTTTTTACGTCATTCATTTGGAAATGTGTTTTTTTTTTATTAGGAAATTAATTTTCAGCCGTGCACCGAAATTCAACGCGAAAATATTGCATGTTTTGTATATCAGTTTCCCGGATTCCTTAACAATGGTTTCATTTTTTAATTAATTTTTTAACTACTTTTCAGCAGTGAAATTACGCTTGAAATTATTGAATATTAAATACGTGAATAATCACATTGCTAACAAGTCGTAAACCAACGTAGTGAAAAATGTCCAAGTGGGGAATCGAACCCGGTCCCCTGGAATAGATCTCCAGCCCTCTACCGCTAAGCCACAAGGACGATGCCCAGCTTGGCATCTCTCACTTATATAAGTCGGTAAGTTTGCAACCGCAGCACTAGATAGAAATGTGTTCACGAGCACACAATCACGTGGCGAAACATGACACGCAAATGAACCCATCATCGGTGAATATACAATTATAATTAATTTTGCTTTTTTATTAGGAAATTAATTTTCAGACGTGCACCGGAATTTAATTCGAAAATACTGCGTGAACCCATCGTGAAATGAACCCATCATCGGTGAATATACAATTGTAATTAATTATTAGTTTCGAGGATTCCCTAACAATGGTTTCCCTGTTTAAACAATGTCCTCGGTTTTACCTTATATTACATTTCTAAAAACTCACACTGGAAAACTACTTTAAATCCGAAAAATTTTTACTTCATTCATTTGTAAATAGGCTTTTTCATTAGGAAATTAATTTTCAGCCTTGCACCGGAATTTAATGCAAAAATATATCGTGTTTTGTATTGGGTATATCAGTTTCCAGGATTCCCTAACAATGGTTTCATTGTTTAAACAATGTATTCAGTATTGCTTCATTTTACATTTCTAAAAATTCACACAGGCGAACAAATTTAAAACCAGAAATTTTTACTTCATTCATTTGTAAATGGGCTTTTTTATTAGGAAATTAATTTTCAGCCGTGCATCGGAATTTAATTCGAAAATATTGCGTGTTTTGTATTCGGCACATCAGTTTCAATGATTTCCTAACAATGGTCTCATTGTTTAAACAATGCATTCAGTTTTACTTTATTTTACATTTCCAAAAATTCACACAGGCGAACAACTTTAAAACCGAGAAATTTTTACGTCTTTCATTTGGAAATGTGCTTATTTATTAGAAAATTAATTTTCAGCCGTGCACCGGAATTTAATTCGAAAATATTGCGTGGTTTGTATTCGGTATATCAGTTTCAAGGATTTCCAAACAATGGTTTCATTGTTTAAACAATGTATTCGGTTTTACTTTATTTTACATTTCTAAAAACTCACACTGGCGAACTACTTTAAAACCGAAAAATTTTTACATCATTCCTTTGAAAATGTGCTTATTTCTTAGAAAATTAATTTTCAGCCGTGCACCGGAATTTAATTCGAAAATATATCGTGTTTTGTATTGGGTATATCAGTTTCCAGGATTCCCTAACAATGGTTTCATTGTTTAAACAATGTATTCGGTATTGCTTCATTTTACATTTCTAAAAATTCACACAGGCGAACAAATTTCAAACCAGAAATTTTTACGTCATTCATTTGGAAATGTGCTTTTTTATTAGGAAATTAATTTTCAGCCGTGCACCGGAATTTAATTCGAAAATATTGCGTGCTTTGTATTCGGTATATCAGTTTTGTGGTTTTCCTAACAATGGATTCATTGTTTAAACAATGTATTCAGTTTTACTTTATTTTACATTTCTAAAAACTCACACAGGCAAACTACTTTAAATCCGAAAAATTTTTAATTCATTCATTTGGAAATGTGCTTTTTTATTAGGAAATTAATTTTCAGCAGTGCACCGGAATGTAATGCGAAAATATTGCGTGTTTTGTATTCGGTAAATCACTTTCCAAGTTTTCCTAACAATGGTTTCATTGTTTAAACAATGTCTTCGGTTTTAAATTATTTTATATTTCAAAAAACTCACACTGGCAAACTACTTTAAATCCGAAAAATTTTTGCATCATTTATTTGAAAATGTGCATATTTTTTAGAAAATAAATTTTCAGCTGTGCACCGGAATTAATTTCGAAAATATTGCATATTTTCTATTCGGTATATCAATTTCTAGGATTTCCAAACAATGGTTTCATTGTTTAAACAATGTATTCAGTTTTACTTTATTTTACATTTCTAAAAATTCACACAGGCGAACACCTTTAAAACGAAAAAATATTTACGTCATTCATTTGGAGATGTGCTTTTTAATTAGGAAATTAATTTTCAGCCGTACACCGGAATGTAATGCGAAAATATTGCGTGTTTTTTATTCGGTATATAAGTTTCCAGGATTCCCTAACAATGGTTTCAATTTTTAAACAATGTATTCGGGTTGGGTTGATTGTTGACGGCCGATTATGTACTCGAGGGATATAGTTCCTAGGGGATGTGCCCTTCGTGGGGGTCTTTCTAAGGGAACCTAACCCGTATTTACGCATGGAAAATGCAAGGCTTCGAAGAAAACCACGAAAACTCCGAAACAGTTAGGCCGACGTGCGCGGTTGGGTTCGATCCCAGCACCTCCCGTCTACCAGCTTCGAGAGGAGAACCTCTCAGCGACTGGTGGGGCCAATGTATTCGGTTTTACTTTATTTTACATTTCTAAAAACTCACACTGGCGAACTACTTTAAAACCGAAAAATTTTTACACCATTCATTTGAAAACGTGCTTATGTCCAAGCCGGGAATCGAAACCGGTCCCCTGGAATAGATCTCCAGTGCTCTACTACTAAGCCACAAGGACGATGGCATCTCTCACTTATAAAAGTCGGTAAGGTTGCAACCACAGCACTAGATGGAAAACACTTCATGAGCACACAATCTAGTGGCGAAACATGAGTAGCAAATGAACCCAGCATCGGTGAATAAACATTTTTAATTAATTTTTCAGGTACATTTCAGCAGTGAAATTACGCTTCAAATTATTGAATATTAAATACTTGAATAGTCACATTGCTAACAAGTCGTAAACAGATTTATATAAGTGACAGATGCCAAGCTGGGCACCGTCCTTGTGGCTTAGTGGTAGAGCCCTGGAGCTCCAGGGGGTCGGGATCGATTCCCGTCTTGGACAATTTCACTAAGTTGGTTTACGATTTGTTAGCAATGTGATTATTCACGTATTTAATATTCAATGGTTTCATTGTTTAAACAATATTCGGTTTTACTTTATTTTACATTTCTAAAAACTCACACTGGCGAACTACTTTAAAACCGAAAAATTTTTACATCATTCATTTGGAAATGTGCTTTTTTATTAGGAAATTAATTTTCAGCCGTGCACCGGAATGTAATGCGAAAATATTGCGTGTTTTGTATTCGGTATATCAGTTTCTAGGATTTCCTAACAATGGTTTCATTTTTTAAACAATGTATTCGGTTTTACTTTATTTTACATTTGTGAAAACTCACACTGGCGAACTACTTTAAAACCGAAAAATTTTTACACCATTCATTTGAAAATGAGCTTATGCCCAAGCCAGGAATCGAAACCGGTCCCCTGGAATAGATCTCCAATGCTCTACCACTAAGCCACAAGGACTATGGCATCTGTCACTTATAAAAGTCGGTAAGGTTGCAACCACAGCACTAGATGGGGTTGAGTTGAGTTGATTTTTGACGGCCAATTATCTACACGAGGGATATAGGCCCGCGGGGAGTGCCCTCCGTGGGGGTCTTTCTAAGGGAACCTAATCCGTATTAACGCATGGAAGATCCACGGCTCGAAGAAAACCACGAAAACTCCGAACTATTAGGCCGACGGGCGCGATTGGGATCGAACCCAGCACCTCCCGTCTACCAGCTTCGAGAGCAGAACCTCTCGGCCACTGGTGGGGCCCAGCACTAGATGGAAAAGACTTCATGAGCACACAATCTAGTGGCGAAACATGAGTAGCAAATGAACCCAGTATCGGTGAATATACATTTTTAATTAATTTTTCAACTACATTTCAGCAGTGAAATTACGCTTCAAATTATTGAATATTAAATACGTGAATAATCACATTGCTAACAAGTCGTAAACAGACTTATATAAGTGACAGATGCCAAGCTGGGCACCGTCCTTGTGGCTTATTGTTAAAGCACTAGAGCTCCAGGGGCCCTGGACCGATTCCCGACTTGGATATTTTTCACTAAGTTGGTTTACGATTTGTTAGCAATGTGATTATTCACGTATTTAAGATTCAATGGTTTCATTGTTTAAACAATATTCGGTTATACTTTATTTTGCATTTCAAAAAACTCACACAGGTGAACTACTTTAAAACCGATAAATTTTTACTTCATTCATTTATAATTGGGTTTTTTTTTAGGAAATTAATTTTCAGCCGTGCACCGGAATTTAATTCGAAAATATTGCGTGTTTTTTATTCGGTATATCAGTTTCTAGGATTTCCTAACAATGGTTTCATTGTTTAAATAATGTATTCAGTTTTACTTTATTTTACATTTCTAAAAATTCACACAGGCGAACACCTTTAAAACGAAAAAATATTTACGTCATTCATTTGGAAATGTGCTTATTTATTAGGAAATTAATTTTCAGCCGTGCACCGGAATTTAATTCGAAAATATTGCGTGTTTTGTATTCGGTATATCAGTTTCTAGGTTTTCAAAACAATGGTTTCATTGTTTAAACAATGTATTCAGTTTTGCTTCATTTTACATTTCTAAAAACTCACACTGGCGAACAACTTTAAAACCGAAATATTTTTACGTCATTCATTTGGAAATGTGCTTATTTATTAGGAAATTAATTTTCAGCCGTGCACCGGAATTTAATTCGAAAATATTGCGTGTTTTGTATTCGGTATATCAGTTTCTAGGTTTTCAAAACAATGGTTTCATTGTTTAAACAATGTATTCAGTTTTACTTTATTTTACATTTCTAGAAATTCACACCGGCGACCACCTTTAAAACGAAAAAATATTTACGTCATTCATTTGAAAATGTGCTTTTTAATTAGGGAATTAATTTTCAGCCGTGCACCGGCATTTAATTCGACAATATTGCGTGTTTTGTATTCCGGTTGGGTTGGGTTGATTTTTGACGGCCAATTATCTACACGAGGGATATGGGCCCGGGGTTAGTGCCCTCCGTGGGGGTCTTTCTAAGGGAACCTAATCCGTATTAACGCATGGACGATCCACGGCTCGAAGAATACAACGAAAACTCCGAACGATTAGGCCGACGGGCGCGATTAGGGTTTTGTATTCGGTATATCAATTTCCAGGGTTCCGTAACAATGGTTTCATTGTTTAAACAGTGCATTCGGTTTTTCTTCATTTTACATTTCTAAAAATTCACACAGGCGAACAACTTTAAAACGAAAAAATATTTACGTCATTCATTTGGAAATATGCTTTTTCATTAGGAAATTAATTTTCAGCCGTGCACCGGAATGTAATGCGAAAATATTACGTGTTTTGTATTCGGTATATCAGTTTCTAGGATTTCAAAACAATGGTTTCATTTTTTAAACAATGTATTCGGTTTTACTTTATTTCACATTTCTAAAAACTCACACTGGCGAACTAATTTAAAACCGAAAAATTTTTACACCATTCATTTGAAAATGTGCTTATGCCCAAGCCGGGAATCGAACCTGGTCCTCTGGAATTGATCTCCAATGCTCTACCACTAGGCCACAAGGACGATGGCATCGCTCTCTTCTTATAAAAGTCGGTAAGGTTGCAACCACAGCACTAGATGGAAAAGACTACACGAGCGCACAATCTAGTGGCGAAACATGAGTAGCAAATGAACCCAGTATCGGTGAATATACATTTTTAATTAATTTTTCAACTACATTTCAGCAGTGAAATTACGTTTCAAATTATTCAATATTAAATACGTGAATAATCACATTGCTAACAAGTCGTAAACAGACTTAAATAACTGACAGATGCCAAGCTGGGCACCGTCCATTTGGCTTAGTGTTAGAGCACTGGAGCTCCAGGGGACCGGGATCGATTCCCGTCTTGGACATTTTTCACTAAGTTGGTTAACGATTTGTTAGCAATGTGATTATTCACGTATTTAATATTCAATGGTTTCATTGTTTAAACAATATTCCGTTTTACTTTATTTTGCATTTAAAAAAACTCACGCAGGTGAACTACTTTAAAACCGAAAAATTTTTACTTCATTCATTTGTAAATAGGCTTTTTTATTAGGAAATTAATTTTCAGCCGTGCACCGGAATTTAATTCGAAAATATTGCGTGTTTTTTATTCGGTATATCAGTTTCTAGGATTTCCTAACAATGGGTTGGGTTGGGTTGATTTTTGACGGCCAATTATCTACACGAGGGATATAGGCCCGGGGTGAGCGCCCTCCTTGGGGGTCTTTCTAAGGGAACCTAATCCGTATTAACGCATGGAAGATCCACGGCTCGAAGAAAACAACGAAAACTCCGAACGATTAGGCCGACGGGTTTCGATTGGGATCGAACCCAGCACCTCCCGTCTACCAGCTTTGAGAGAAGAACCTCTCGGCCACTGGTGGGGCGTCCAGCTACACGTGATTAAATACGTGAATAATCACATTGCTAACAAGTCGTAAACCAACTCAGTGAAAAATGTTTAAACAATGCATTCAGTTTTATTTTATTATACATTTCTAAAAATTCACACAGGAGAACACCTTTAAAACAAAAAAATATTTACAATATTCATTTGGAAATGTGCTTTTTTATTAGGAAATTAATTTTCAGCCGTGCACCGGAATGTAATGCGAAAATATTGCGTGTTTTGTATTCGGTATATCATTTTCCAGGAATTCTTAACAATGGTTTCATTGTTTAAACAATGTATTCGGTTTTACTTTATTTTACATTTCTAAAAACTCACACAGGTGATCTACTTTAAAACCGAAAATTTTTTACGTCATTCATTTGGAAATGTGCTTATTTATTAGGAAATTAATTTTGAGCCGTGCACCGGAATTTAAATCGAAAATATTGCGTGTTTTGTATTCGGTATATCAGTTTCTAGGATTTCAAAACAATGGTTTCATTGTTTAAACAATGTATTCAGTTTTACTTTATTTACATTTCTAAAAATTCACACCGGCGACCACCTTTAAAACGAAAAAATATTTACGTCATTCATTTGGAAATGTGCTTTTTTATTAGGAAATTAATTTTCAGCCGTGCCACAGAATTTAATGCGAAAATATATCGTGATTTGTATTGGGTATATCAGTTTCTAGGATTCCCTAACAATGGTTTCATTGTTTAAACAATGTATTCAGTTTTACTTTATTTTACATTTCTAAAAATTCGCACAGTTGAACACCTTTAAAACGAAAAAATATTTACGTCATTCATTTGGAAATGTGCTTTTTTATTAGGAAATTAATTTTCAGCCGTGCACCGGAATGTAATGCGAAAATATTACGTGTTTTGTATTCGGTATATTATTTTCCAGGAATTCTTAACAATGGTTTCATTGTTTAAACAATGTATTCGGTTTTACTTTATTTTCATTTCTAAAAACTCACACAGGTGATCTAGTTTAAAACCGAAAAGTTTTTACGTCATTCATTTGGAAATGTGCTTATTTATTAGGAAATTAATTTTCAGCCGTGCACCGGAATTTAATTCGAAAATATTGCGTGTTTTGTATTCGGTATATCAGTTTCTAGGATTTCAAAACAATGGTTTCATTTTTTAAACAATGTATTCGGTTTTACTTTATTTTACATTTCTAAAAACTCACACTGGCGAACTAATTTAAAACCGAAAAATTTTTACACCATTCATTTGAAATTGTGCTTATGCCCAAGCCGGGAATCGAACCTGGTCCCCTGGAATTGATCTCCAATGCTCTACCACTAAGCCACAAGGACGATGGCATCTCTCACTTATAAAAGTCGGTAAGGTTGAAACCACAGCACTAGATGCAAAAGACTTCATGAGCACATAATCTTTTGGCGAAACATGAGTAGCAAATGAACCCAGTATCGGTGAATATACATTTTTAATTAATTTTTCAACTACATTTCAGCAGTGAAATTACGCTTCAAATTGTTGAATATTAAATACGTGAATAATCACATTGCTAACAAGTCGTAAACAGACTTATATTAGTGACACATGCCAAGCTGGACACCGTCCTTGTGGCTTAGTGTTAGAGCCCTGGAGCTCCAGGGGCCCGGGATCGATTCCCGTCTTGGACATTTTTCACTAAGTTGGTTTACGATTTGTTAGCAATGTGATTATTCACGTATTTAATATTCAATGGTTTCATTGTTTAAACAATATTAGGTTTTACTTTATTTTGCATTTCAAAAAACTCACGCAGGTGAACTAATTTAAAACCGAAACATTTTTACTTCATTCATTTGTAAATAGGATTTTTTATTAGGAAATTAATTTACAGCCGTGCACCGGCATATAATTCGACAATATTGCGTGTTTTGTATTCGGTATATCAATTTCCAGGGTTCCGTAACAATGGTTTCATTGTTTAAACAATGCATTCGGTTTTCCTTCAGTTTACATTTCTAAAAATTCACACAGGCGAACAACTTTAAAACGAAAAAATATTTACGTCATTCATTTGGAAATGTGTTTTTTTATTAGGAAATTAATTTTCAGCCGTGCACCGGAATGTAATGCGAAAATATTGCGTGTTCTGTATTCGGTATATCAGTTTCCAGGATTTCCTAACAATGGTTTCATTTTTTAAACAATGTATTCAGTTTTGCTTCATTTTACATTTCAAAAACTCACACTGGCGAACAACTTTAAAACCGAAATATTTTTACGTCATTCATTTGGAAATGTGCTTATTTATTAGGAAATTAATTTTCAGCCGTGCACCGGAATTTAATTCGAAAATATTGCGTGTTTTGTATTCGGTACATCAGTTTCTAGGATTTCAAAACAATGGTTTCATTGTTTAAACAATGTATTCAGTTTTACTTTATTTTACATTTCTAGAAATTCACACCGGCGACCACCTTTAAAACGAAAAAATATTTACGTCATTCATTTGAAAATGTGCTTTTTAATTAGGAAATTAATTTTCAGCCGTGCACCGGCATTTAATTCGACAATATTGCGTGTTTTGTATTCGGGTTGATTTTTGACGGCCAATTATCTACACGAGGGATATGGGCAAATGGGGAGTGCCCTCAGTGGGGGTCTTTCTAAAGGAACCTAATCCGTATTAACGTATGGACGATCCACTGCTCGAAGAAAACCACGAAAACTCCGAACGATTAGGCCGACGGGCGCGATTGGGGTTTTGTATTCGGTATATCAATTTCCAGGGTTCCGTAACAATGGTTTCATTGTTTAAACAGTGCATTCGGTTTTTCTTCATTTTACATTTCTAAAAATTCACACAGGCGAACAAATTTAAAACGAAAAAATATTTACGTCATTCATTTGGAAATATGCTTTTTTATTAGGAAATTAATTTTCAGCCGTGCACAGGAATGTAATGCGAAAATATTACGTGTTTTGTATTCGGTATATTATTTTCCAGGAATTCTTAACAATGGTTTCATTGTTTAAACAATGTATTCGGTTTTACTTTATTTTCATTTCTAAAAACTCACACAGGTGATCTAATTTAAAACCGAAAATTTTTTGCGTCATTCATTTGGAAATGTGCTTATTTATTAGGAAATTAATTTTCAGCCGTGCACCGGAATTTAATTCGAAAATATTGCGTGTTTTGTATTCGGTATATCAGTTTCTAGGATTTCAAAACAATGGTTTCATTGTTTAAACAATGTATTCAATTTTACTTTATTTTACATTTCTAAAAACTCACACTGGCGAACTAATTTAAAACCGAAAAATTTTTACACCATTCATTTGAAAATGTGCTTATGCCCAAGCCGGGATTCGAACCTGGTCCCCTGGAATTGATCTCCAATGCTCTACCACTAGGCCACAAGGACGATGGCATCTCTCACTTATAAAAGTCGGTAAGGTTGCAACCACAGCACTAGATGGAAAAGACTTCATGAGCACACAATCTAGTGGCGAAACATGAGTAGCAAATGAACCCAGTATCGGTGAATATACATTTTTAATTAATTTTTCAACTGCATTTCAGCAGTGAAATTACGCTTCAAATTGTTGAATATTAAATACGTGAATAATCACATTGCTAACAAGTCGTAAACAGACTTATATAAGTGACAGATGGCCAGCTGGGCAAAGTCCTTGTGGCTTAGTGTTAGAGCACTGGAGCTCCAGTGCCCCGGGATCGATTCCCGTCTTGGACATTTTTCACTATGTTGGTTTACGACTTGTTAGCAATGTGATTATTCACGTATTTAATATTCAATGGTTTCATTGTTTAAACAATATTCGGTTTTACTTTCTTTTGCATTTCAAAATCTCACACAGGTGAACTACTTTAAAACCGATAAATTTTTACTTCATTCATTTGTAAATAGGCTTTTTTATTAGGAAATAAATTTTCAGCCGTGCATCGGATTTTAATGCGAAAATATATCGTGTTTTGTATTGGGTATATCAGTTTCTAGGATTCCCTAACAGTGGTTTCATTGTTTAAATAATGTATTCAGTTTTACTTTATTTTACATTTCTAAAAATTCACACGGGCGAACACCTTTAAAACGAAAAAATATTTACGTCATTCATTTGGAAATGTGCTTTTTTATTAGGAAATTAATTTTCAGCCGTGCACCGGAATGTAAAGCTAAAATATTGCGTGTTTTGTATTCGGTATATCATTTTCCAAGATTTCCTAACAATGGTCTCATTGTTTAAACAATGTATTCAGTTTTGCTTCATTTTACATTTCTAAAAATTCGCACAGGCGAACAACTTTAAAACCGAGAAATTTTTACGTCTTTCATTTGGAAATGTGCTTATTTATTAGAAAATTAATTTTCAGGCGTGCACCAGAATTTAATTCGAAAATATTGCGTGTTTTGTATTCGGTATATGTGTTTCTAAGATTTCAAAACAATGGTTTCATTGTTTAAACAATGCTTTCAGATTTACTTTATTTTACATTTCTAGAAATTCACATCGGCGACCACCTTTAAAACGAAAAAATATTTACGTCATTCATTTGTAAATAGGCTTTTTTATTAGGAAATTAATTTTCAGCCGTGCACCGGAATTTAATTCGAAAATATTGCGTGTTTTGTATTCGGTATATCATTTTCCAGGAATTCTTAACAATGGTTTCATTGTTTAAACAATGTATTCGGTTTTACTTTATTTTATATTTCTAAAAACTCACACAGGTGATCTACTTTAAAACCGAAAATTTTTTACGTCTTTCATTTGGAAATGTGCTTATTTATTAGGAAATTAATTTTCAGCCGTGCACCGGAATTTAATTCGAAAATATTGCGTGTTTTGTATTCGGTATATCAGTTTCTAGGATTTCAAAATAATGGTTTCATTGTTTAAACAATGTATTCAGTTTTACTTTATTTTACATTTCTAAAAATTCACACAGGCGAACACCTTTAAAACGAAAAAATATTTACGTCATTCATTTGGAAATGTGCTTTTTTTTAGGAAATTAATTTTCAGCCGTGCACCGGAATGTAATGCGAAAATATTGCGTGTTTTGTATTCGGTATATCAGTTTCCAGGATTCCCTAACAATGGTTTCATTTTTTAAACAATGTATTCGGTTTTACTTTATTTTACATTCGTGAAAACTCACACTGGCGAACTACTTTAAAACCGAAAAAGTTTTACACCATTCATTTGACAATGTGCTTATGCCCAAGCCGGGAATCGAAACCGGTCCCCTGGAATAGATCTCCAACGCTCTACCACTAAGCCACAAGGACTACGGCATCTCTCACTTATAAAAGTCGGTAAGGTTGCAACCACAGCACTAGATGGAAAAGACTTCACGAGCACACAATCTAGTGGCGAAACATGAGTAGCAAATGAACCCAGTATCGGTGAATATACATTTTTAATTAATTTTTCAACTACATTTCAGCAGTGAAATTACGCTTCAAATTATTGAATATTAAATACGTGAATAATCACATTGCTAACAAGTCGTAAACTGACTTATATAAGTGACAGATGCCAAGCTGGGCACCGTCCTTGTGGCTTAGTGTTAAAGCACTGGAGCTCCAGGGGTCCGGGATCGATTCCCGTCTTGGACATTTTTCACTAAGTTCGTTTACGACTTGTTAGCAATGTGATTATTCACGTATTTAATATTCAATGGTTTCATTGTTTAAACAATATTCGGTTTTACTTTATTTTGCATTTCAAAAAACTCACACAGGTGAACTACTTTAAAACCGATAAATTTTCACTTCATTCATTTGTAAATAGGCTTTTTTATTAGGAAATTAATTTTCAGCCCTGCACCGGATTTTAATGCGAAAATATATCGTGTTTTGTATTGGGTATATCAGTTTCTAGGATTCCCTAACAATGGTTTCATTGTTTAAATAATGTATTCAGTTTTACTTTATTTTACATTTCTAAAAATTCACACAGGCGAACACCTTTAAAACGAAAAAATATTTACGTCATTAATTTGGAAATGTGCTTTTTTATTAGGAAATTAATTTTCAGCCGTGCACCGGAATGTAATGCGAAAATATTGCGTGTTTTGTATTCGGTATATCATTTTCCAAGATTTCCTAACAATGATCTCATTGCTTAAACAATGTATTCAGTTTTGCTTCATTTTACATTTCTAAAAATTCACACAGGCGAACAACTTTAAAACCGAGAAATTTTTACGTCTTTCATTTGGAAATGTGCTTATTTATTAGAAAATTAATTTTCAGGCGTGCACCAGAATTTAATTCGAAAATATTGCGTGTTTTGTATTCGGTATATCAGTTTCTAAGATTTCAAAACAATGGTTTCATTGTTTAAACAATGCATTCAGATTTACTTTATTTTACATTTCTAGAAATTCACACCGGCGACCACCTTTAAAACGAAAAAATATTTACGTCATTCATTTGGAAATGTGCTTTTTTATTAGGAAATTAATTTTCAGCCGTGCACTGGAATGTAATGCGAAAATATTGCGTGTTTTGTATTCGGTATATCATTTTCCAGGAATTCTTAACAATGGTTTCATTGTTTAAACAATGTATTCGCTTTTACCTTATTTTACATTTCTAAAAACTCACACTGGCGAACAACATTAAAACCGAAATATTTTTACGTCATTCATTTGGAAATGTGCTTATTTATTAGGAAATTAATTTTCAGCCGTGCACCGGAATGTAATGCGAAAATATTGCGTGTTTTGTATTCGGTATGTCAGTTTCCAGGATTCCCTAACAATGGTTTCATTGTTTAAACAATGTATTCGCTTTTACCTTATTTTACATTTCTAAAAACTCACACTGGCGAACAACATTAAAACCGAAATATTTTTACGTCATTCATTTGGAAATGTGCTTATTTATTAGGAAATTAATTTTCAGCCGTGCACCTAAATTTAATTCGAAAATATTGCGTGTTTTGTATTCGGTATATCAGTTTCTAGGATTTCAAAACAATGGTATCCTTGTTTAAACAATGTATTCAGTTTTACTTTATTTTACATTTCTAGAAATTCACACCGGCGACCACCTTTAATACGAAAAAATATTTACGTCATTCATTTGAAAATGTGCTTTTTAATTAGGAAATTAATTTTCAGTCGTGCACCGGAATGTAATGCGAAAATATTGCGTGTTTTTTATTCGGTATATCAGTTTCCAGGATTTCCTAACAATGGTTTCATTTTTTAAACAATGTATTCGGTTTTACTTTATTTTACATTTCTAAAACCTCACACTGGCGAACTAATTTAAAACCGGAAAATTTTTACACCATTCATTTGAAAATGTGCTTATGCCGAAGCCGGGAATCGAACCCGGTCCCCTGGAATTGATCGCCAATGCTCTACCACTAAGCTACAAGGACTATGGCATCTTTTGCTTATAAAAGTCGGTAAGGTTGCAACCACAGCACTAGATGGAAAAGACTTCATGAGCGCACAATCTAGTGGCGAAACATGAGTAGCAAATGAACACAGTATCGTTGAATTTACATTTTTAATTAATTTTTCAACTACATTTCAGCAGTGAAATTACGTTTCAAATTATTGAATATTAAATACGTGAATAATCACATTGCTAACAAGTCGTAAACAGAATTATATAAGTGACAGATGCCAAGCTGGGCACCGTCCTTGTGGCTTACTGTTAGAGCACTGGATCTCCAGGGGCCCGGGATCGATTCCCGTCTTGGACATTTTTCACTAAGTTGGTTTACGATTTGTTAGCAATGTGATTATTCACGTATTTAAGATTCAATGGTTTCATAGTTTAAACAATATTCGGTTTTACTTTATTTTGCATTTCAAAAAACTCAAGCAGGTGAACTACTTTAAAACCGAAAAATTTTTACTTCATTCATTTGTAAATAGGCTTTTTTATTAGGAAATAAATTTTCAGCCGTGCACCGGAATTTAATTCGAAAATATTGCATGTTTTGTATTCGGTATATTAGTTTCAAGGATTTCCTAACAATGGTCTCATTGTTTGAACAATGCATTCAGTTTTGCTTCATTTTACATTTCTAAAAATTCACACAGGCAAACAACTTTAAAACCGAGAAATTTTTACGTCTTTCATTTGGAAATGTGCTTATTTATTAGAAAATTAATTTTCAGCCGATCACCAGAATTTAATTCGAAAATATTGCGTGTTTTGTATTCGGTATATCATTTTCCAAGATTTCCTAACAATGATCTCATTGCTTAAACAATGTATTCAGTTTTGCTTCATTTTACATTTCTAAAAATTCACACAGGCGAACAACTTTAAAACCGAGAAACTTTTACGTCTTTCATTTGGAAATGTGCTTATTTATTAGAAAATTAATTTTCAGGCGTGCACCAGAATTTAATTCGAAAATATTGCATGTTTTGTATTCGGTATATTAGTTTCTAGGATTCCCTAACAATGGTTTCATTGTTTAAATAATGTATTCAGTTTTACTTTATTTTACATTTCTAAAAATTCACACAGGCGAACACCTTTAAAACGAAAAAATATTTACGTCATTAATTTGGAAATGTGCTTTTTTATTAGGAAATTAATTTTCAGCCGTGCACCGGAATGTAATGCGAAAATATTGCGTGTTTTGTATTCGGTATATCATTTTCCAAGATTTCCTAACAATGATCTCATTGCTTAAACAATGTATTCAGTTTTGCTTCATTTTACATTTCTAAAAATTCACACAGGCGAACAACTTTAAAACCGAGAAATTTTTACGTCTTTCATTTGGAAATGTGCTTATTTATTAGAAAATTAATTTTCAGGCGTGCACCAGAATTTAATTCGAAAATATTGCGTGTTTTGTATTCGGTATATCAGTTTCTAAGATTTCAAAACAATGGTTTCATTGTTTAAACAATGCATTCAGATTTACTTTATTTTACATTTCTAGAAATTCACACCGGCGACCACCTTTAAAACGAAAAAATATTTACGTCATTCATTTGGAAATGTGCTTTTTTATTAGGAAATTAATTTTCAGCCGTGCACTGGAATGTAATGCGAAAATATTGCGTGTTTTGTATTCGGTATATCATTTTCCAGGAATTCTTAACAATGGTTTCATTGTTTAAACAATGTATTCGCTTTTACCTTATTTTACATTTCTAAAAACTCACACTGGCGAACAACATTAAAACCGAAATATTTTTACGTCATTCATTTGGAAATGTGCTTATTTATTAGGAAATTAATTTTCAGCCGTGCACCGGAATGTAATGCGAAAATATTGCGTGTTTTGTATTCGGTATGTCAGTTTCCAGGATTCCCTAACAATGGTTTCATTGTTTAAACAATGTATTCGCTTTTACCTTATTTTACATTTCTAAAAACTCACACTGGCGAACAACATTAAAACCGAAATATTTTTACGTCATTCATTTGGAAATGTGCTTATTTATTAGGAAATTAATTTTCAGCCGTGCACCTAAATTTAATTCGAAAATATTGCGTGTTTTGTATTCGGTATATCAGTTTCTAGGATTTCAAAACAATGGTATCCTTGTTTAAACAATGTATTCAGTTTTACTTTATTTTACATTTCTAGAAATTCACACCGGCGACCACCTTTAATACGAAAAAATATTTACGTCATTCATTTGAAAATGTGCTTTTTAATTAGGAAATTAATTTTCAGTCGTGCACCGGAATGTAATGCGAAAATATTGCGTGTTTTTTATTCGGTATATCAGTTTCCAGGATTTCCTAACAATGGTTTCATTTTTTAAACAATGTATTCGGTTTTACTTTATTTTACATTTCTAAAACCTCACACTGGCGAACTAATTTAAAACCGAAAAATTTTTACACCATTCATTTGAAAATGTGCTTATGCCGAAGCCGGGAATCGAACCCGGTCCCCTGGAATTGATCGCCAATGCTCTACCACTAAGCTACAAGGACTATGGCATCTTTTGCTTATAAAAGTCGGTAAGGTTGCAACCACAGCACTAGATGGAAAAGACTTCATGAGCGCACAATCTAGTGGCGAAACATGAGTAGCAAATGAACACAGTATCGGTGAATTTACATTTTTAATTAATTTTTCAACTACATTTCAGCAGTGAAATTACGTTTCAAATTATTGAATATTAAATACGTGAATAATCACATTGCTAACAAGTCGTAAACAGAATTATATAAGTGACAGATGCCAAGCTGGGCACCGTCCTTGTGGCTTACTGTTAGAGCACTGGATCTCCAGGGGCCCGGGATCGATTCCCGTCTTGGACATTTTTCACTAAGTTGGTTTACGATTTGTTAGCAATGTGATTATTCACGTATTTAAGATTCAATGGTTTCATAGTTTAAACAATATTCGGTTTTACTTTATTTTGCATTTCAAAAAACTCAAGCAGGTGAACTACTTTAAAACCGAAAAATTTTTACTTCATTCATTTGTAAATAGGCTTTTTTATTAGGAAATAAATTTTCAGCCGTGCACCGGAATTTAATTCGAAAATATTGCATGTTTTGTATTCGGTATATTAGTTTCAAGGATTTCCTAACAATGGTCTCATTGTTTGAACAATGCATTCAGTTTTGCTTCATTTTACATTTCTAAAAATTCACACAGGCAAACAACTTTAAAACCGAGAAATTTTTACGTCTTTCATTTGGAAATGTGCTTATTTATTAGAAAATTAATTTTCAGCCGATCACCAGAATTTAATTCGAAAATATTGCGTGTTTTGTATTCGGTATATCAGTTTCTAGGATTTAAAAACAATGGTTTCATTGTTTAAACAATGCATTCAGTTTTACTTTATTTTACATTTCTAGAAATTCACACCGGCGACCACCTTTAAACGAAAAAGTATTTACGTCATTCATTTGGAAATGCGCTTTTTTATTAGGAAATTAATTTTCAGCCGTGCACCGGAATGTAATGCGAAAATATTGCGTGTTTTGTATTCGGTATATCATTTTCCAGGAATTCTTAACAATGGTTTCATTGTTTAAACAATGTATTCGCTTTTACCTTATTTTACATTTCTAAAAACTCACACTGGCGAACAACTTTAAAACCGAAATATTTTTACGTCATTCATTTGGAAATGTGCTTATTTATTAGGAAATTAATTTTCAGTCGTGCACCGGAATTTAATTCGAAAATATTGCGTGTTTTGTATTCGGTATATCAGTTTCTAGGATTTCAAAACAATGGTTTCATCTTTTAAACAATGTATTCAGTTTTACTTTATTTTACATTTCTAGAAATTCACACCGGCGACCACCTTTAAAACGAAAAAATATTTACGTCATGCATTTGAAAATGTGCTTTTTAGTTAGGAAATTAATTTTCAGCCGTGCACCGAAATGTAATGCGAAAATATTGCGTGTTTTTTATTCGGTATATCAGTTTCCAGGATTCCCTAACAATGGTTTCATTTTTTAAACAATGTATTCGGTTTTACTTTATTTTATATTTCTAAAAACTCACACTGGCGAACTAATTTAAAACCGAAAAATTTTTACACCATTCATTTGAAAATGTGCTTATGCTCAAGCCGGGAATCGAACCTGGTCCCCTGGAATTGATCTCCAATGCTCTACCACTAAGCCACAAGGACGATGGCATCTCTCTCTTATAAAAGTCGGTAAGGTTGCAAACACAGCACTAGATGGAAAAGACTTCATGAGCGCACAATCTAGTGGCGAAACATGAGTAGCAAATGAACCCAGTATCGGTGAATATTCATTTTTAATTAATTTTTCAACTACATTTTAGCAGTGAAATTACGTTTCAAATTATTGAATATTAAATACGTGAATAATCACATTGCTAACAAGTCGTAAACAGACTTATATAAGTGACAGATGCCAAGCTGCGCACCGTCCTTGTGGCGTAGTGTTAGAGCACTGGAGCTCCAGGGGCCCGGGATCGATTCCCGTCTTGGACATTTTTCACTAAGTTGGTTTACGATTTGTTAGCAATGTGATTATTCACGTATTTAATATTCAATGGTTTCATTGTTTAAACAATATTCGGTTTTACTTTATTTTGCATTTCTAAAAACTCTCACTGGCGAACTAATTTAAAACCGAAAAATTTTTACACCATTCATTTGAAAATGTGCTTATGCTCAAGCCGGGAATCGAACCTGGTCCCCTGGAATTGATCTCCAATGCTCTACCACTAAGCCACAAGGACGATGGCATCTGTCTCTTATAAAAGTCGGTAAGGTTGCAACCACAGCACTAGATGGAAAAGACTTCATAAGCGCACAATCTAGTGGCGAAACATGAGTAGCAAATGAACCCAGTATCGGTGAATATACATTTTTAATTAATTTTTCAACTACATTTGAGCAGTGAAATTACGTTTCAAATTATTGAATATTAAATACGTGAATAATCACATTGCTAACAAGTCGTAAACAGACTTATATAAGTGACAGATGCCAAGATGCGCACCGTCCTTGTGGCGTAGTGTTAGAGCACTGGAGCTCCAGGGGCCCGGGATCGATTCCCGTCTTGGACATTTTTCACTAAGTTGGTTTACGATTTGTTAGCAATGTGATTATTCACGTATTTAGTATTCAATGGTTTCATTGTTTAAACAATATTCGGTTTTACTTTATTTTGCATTTCAAAAAACTCACGCAGGTGAACTACTTTAAAACCGAAAAATTTTTACTTCATTCATTTGTAAAGGCTTTTTTATTAGGAAATTAATTTTCAGCCGTGCACCGGAATTTAATTCGAAAATATTGCATGATTTGTATTCGGTATATCAGTTTCAAGGATTTCCTAACAATGGTTTCATTGTTTGAACAATGCATTCAGTTTTACTTTATTTTACATTTCTAGAAATTCATACCGGCGAACACCTTTAAAACGAAAAAATATTTACTTCATTCATTTGGAAATGTGCTTTTTTATTAGGAAATTAATTTTCAGCCGTGCACCGGAATGTAATTCGAAAAGATTGCGTGTTTTGTATTCGGTATATCAATTTCCATGGTTCCCTAACAATGGTTTCATTGTTTAAACAATGTATTCAGTTTTACTTTATTTTACATTTCTAAAAATTCACACAGGCGAACACCTTTAAAACGAAAAAATATTTACGTCATTCATTTGGAAATGTGCTTTTTTATTAGGAAATTAATTTTCCGCCGTGCACCGGAATGTAATGCGAAAATATTGCGTGTTTTGTATTCGGTATATCAGTTTCTAGGATTTCCTAACAATGGTTTCATTTTTTAAACAATGCATTCGGTTTTACTTTATTTTACATTTGTGAAAACTCACACTGGCGAACTACTTTAAAACCGAAAAATGTTTACACCATTCATTTGAAAATGTGCTTATGCCCAAGCCGGGAATCGAAACCGGTCCCCTGGAATAGATCTCCAATGCTCTACCAATAAGCCACAAGGACTATGGCATCTCTCACTTATAAAAGTCGGTAAGGTTGCAACCACAGCACTAGATGGAAAAGACTTCATGAGCACACAATCTAGTGGCGAAACATGAGTAGCAAATGAACCCAGTATCGGTGAATATACATTTTTAATTAATTTTTCAACTACATTTCAGCAGTGAAATTACGCTTCAAATTATTGAATATTAAATACGTGAATAATCAAATTGCTAACAAGTTGTAAACAGACTTATATAAGTTACAGATGCCAAGCTGGGCACCGTCCTTGTGGCTTAGTGTTAGAGCGCTGGAGCTCCAGCTTCCCGGGATCGAATCCCGTCTTGGACATTTTTCACTAAGTTGGTTTACGACTTGTTAGCAATGTGATTATTCACGTATTTAATATTCAATGGTTTCATTGTTTAAACAATATTCGGTTTTACTTTATTTTGCATTTCAAAAAACTCACACAGGTGAACTACTTTAAAACCGATAAATTTTTACGTCATTCATTTTTAAATGTGCTTATTTATTAGGAAATTAATTTTCAGCCGTGCACCGGTATTTAATTCGAAAATATTGCGTGTTTTGTATTCGGTATATCAGTTTCTAGGATTTCCTAACAATGGTTTCATTGTTTAAACAATGTATTCAGTTTTACTTTATTTTACATTTCTAGAAATTCATACCGGCGAACACCTTTAAAACGAAAAAATATTTACTTCATTCATTTGGAAATGTGCTTTTTTATTAGGAAATTAATTTTCAGCCGTGCACCGGAATGTAATTCGAAAAGATTGCGTGTTTTGTATTCGGTATATCAATTTCCAGGGTTCCCTAACAATGGTTTCATTGTTTAAACAATGTATTCAGTTTTACTTTATTTTACATTTCTAAAAATTCACACAGGCGAACACCTTTAAAACGAAAAAATATTTACCTCATTCATTTGGAAATGTGCTTTTTTATTAGGAAATTAATTTTCAGCAGTGCACCGGAATGTTATGCGAAAATATTGCGTGTTTTGTATTCGGTATATCAGTTTCTAGGATTTCCTAACAATGGTTTCATTTTTTAAACAATGTATTCGGTTTTACTTTATTTTACATTTGTGAAAACTCACACTGGCGAACTACTTTAAAACCGAAAAATTTTTACACCATTCATTTGAAACTGTGCTTATGCCCAAGCCGGGAATCGAAACCGGTCCCCTGGAATAGATCTCCAATGCTCTACCGGCCCCACCAGTGGCCGAGAGGTTCTGCTCTCGAAGCTGGTAGACGGGAAGTGCTGGGTTCGATCCCAATCGCGCCCGTCGGCCTAATCGTTCGGAGTTTTCGTGGTTTTCTTCGAGCCGTGGACCTTCCATGCGTTAATACGGATTAGGTTCCCTTAGAAAGACCCCCACGGAGGGCACTCCCCCCGGGCCTATATCCCTCGTGTAGATAATTGGCCGTCAAAAATCAACCCAACCCAACCCAATGCTCTACCAATAAGCCACAAGGACTATGGCATCTCTCACTTATAAAATTCGGTAAGGTTGCAACCACAGCACTAGATGGAAAAGACTTCATGAGCACACAATCTAGTGGCGAAACATGAGTAGCAAATGAACCCAGTATCGGTGAATATACATTTTTAATTAATTTTTCAACTACATTTCAGCAGTGAAATTACGCTTCAAATTATTGAATATTAAATACGTGAATAATGAAATTGCTAAAAAGTCGTAAACATTTCATTTTACATTTCTAAAAATTCACACAGGCGAAAAACTTTAAAACCGAGAAATTTTTACGTCATTCATTTTTAAATGTGCTTATTTATTAGGAAATTAATTTTCAGCCGTGCACCGGAATGTAATGCGAAAATATTGCTTGTTTTGTATTCGGTATATCATATTCCAGGAATTCTTAACAATGGTTTCATTGTTTAAACAATGTATTCGCTTTTACCTTATTTTACATTTCTAAAAACTCACACTGGCGAACAACATTAAAACCGAAATATTTTTACGTCATTCATTTTTAAATGTGCTTATTTATTAGGAAATTAATTTTCAGCCGTTCACCGGAATTTAATGCGAAAATATATCGTGTTTTGTATTATGTATATCAGTTTCTAGGATTCCCTAACAATGGTTTCATTGTTTAAACAATGTATTCAGTTTTACTTTATTTTACATTTCTAGAAATTCACACAGGCGAACACCTTTAAAACGAAAAAATATTTACGTCATTCATTTGGAAATGTGCTTTTTTATTAGGAAATTAATTTTCAGCCGTGCACCGGAATGTAATGCGAAAATATTGCGTGTTTTGTATTCGGTAAATCATTTTCCGGGAATTATTAACAATGGTTTCATTGTTTAAACAATGTATTCGCTTTTACCTTATTTTACATTTCTAAAAACTCACACTGGCGAACAACTTTAAAACAGAAAAATTTTTACGTCATTCATTTTTAAATGTGCTTATTTATTAGGAAATTAATTTTCAGTCGTGCACCGGAATTTAATTCGAAAATATTGCGTGTTTTGTATTCGGTATATCAGTTTCTAGGATTTCTTAACAATGGTCTCATTGTTTAAACAATGTATTCAGTTTTGCTTCATTTTACATTTCTAAAAATTCAAACAGGCGAACAACTTTAAAACCGAGAAAGTTTTACGTCTTTCATTTGGAAATGTGCTTTTTTATTAGAAAATTAATTTTCAGTTGTGCACCAGAATTTAATTCGAAAATATTGCGTGTTTTGTATTCGGTATATCATTTTCCAGGAATTCATAACAAAGGTTTCATTGTTTAAACAATGTATTCGCTTTTACCTTATTTTACATTTCTAAAAACTCACACTGGCGAACAACTTTAAAACCCAAATATTTTTACGTCATTCATTTTTAAATGTGCTTATTTATTAGGAAATTAATTTTCAGCCGTGCACCGGAATTTAATTCGAAAATATTACGTGTTTTGTATTCGGTATATCAGTTTCTAGGATTTCAAAACAATGGTTTCATTGTTTAAACAATGCATTCAGTTTTACTTTATTTTACATTTCTAGAAATTCACACCGGCGACCACCTTTAAAACGAAAAAATATTTACGTCATTCTTTTGGAAATGTGCTTTTT
Organism: Maratus speciosus; assembly: GCA_963932465.1. Lineage (NCBI taxonomy): Eukaryota > Metazoa > Arthropoda > Arachnida > Araneae > Salticidae > Maratus > Maratus speciosus. The sequence continues at coordinate 57,653 of CAWVRF010000637.1, forward strand.
TATTAGGAAATTAATTTTCAGCCGTGCACCGGGATGTAATGCAAAAATATTGCATGTTTTGTATTCGGTATATCAGTTTCCAGGATTCCCTAACAATGGTTTCATTTTTTAAACAATGTATTCGGTTTTAATTTATTTTACATTTGTGAAAACTCACACTGGCGAACTACTTTAAAACCGAAAAATTTTTACACCATTCATTTGAAAATGTGCTTATGCCCAAGCAGGGAATCGAAAGCGGTCCCCTGGAATAGATCTCCAATGCTCTACCACTAAGCCACAAGGACTATGCCATCTCTCACTTATAAAAGTCGGTAAGGTTGTCACCACAGCACTAGATGGAAACGACTTCATGAGCACACAATCTAGTGGCGAAACATGAGTAGCAAATGAACCCAGTATCGGTGAATATACATTTTTAATTAATTTCTCAACTACATTTCAGCAGTGAAATTACGCTTCAAATTATTGAATATTAAATACGTGAATAATCACATTGCTAAAAAGTCCTAAACAGACTTATATAAGTGACAGATGCCAAGCTGGGCACCGTCCTTGTGGCTTAGTGTTAGAGCACTGGAGCTTCAGGGGCCCGGGATCGATTCCAGTTTTGGACATTTTTCACTAAGTTGGTTTACGACTTGTTAGCAATGTGATTTTTCACGTATTTAATATTCAATGGTTTCATTGTTTAAACAATATTCGGTTTTACTTTATTTTGCATTTCAAAAAACTCACACAGGTAAACTACTTTCAAAACGATAAATTTTTACTTCATTCATTTGTAAATAGGCTTTTTTATTAGGAAATTAATTTTCAGCCGTGCACCGAAATTCAATGCGAAAATATTGCATGTTTTGTATATCAGTTTCCCGGATTCCTTAAGAATGGTTTCATTTTTTAATTAATTTTTTAACTACTTTTCAGCAGTGAAATAACACTTGAAATTATTGAATATTAATTAAATACGTAAGTAATCACATTGCTAACAATTCGTAAACCAACGTAGTGAAAAATGTCCAAGCCGGGAATCGAACCCGGTCCCATGGAATAGATCTCGAGTCCTCTACCACTAAGCCACAAGGACGATGCCAAGCTTGGCTTCTCTCACTTATATAAGTCGGTAAGTTTGCAACCGCGGCACTAGATGGAAATGTGTTCACGAGCACACAATCACGTGGCGAAACATGACACGAAAATGAACCCATCATCGGTGAATATACAATTATAATTAATTTTTGCTTTTTTATTAGGAAATTAATTTTCAGACGTGCACCGGAATTTAATTCGAAAATACTGCGTGTTTTGTATTGGGTATATCAGTTTCCAGGATTTCCTAACAATGGTTTCATTGTTTAAACAATGTATTCCGCTTTACTTTTTTTTACATTTCTAAAAACTCACACAGGCGACCTACTTTAAAACCGAAAAATATTTACGTCATTCATTTGGAAATGTGCTTATTTATTAGGAAATTAATTTTCAGTCGTGCACCGGAATTTAATTCGAAAGTATTGCGTGTTTTGTATTCGGTATATCAGTTTCGAGGATTCCCTAACAATGGTTTCATTTTTTAAACAATATCTTTGGTTTTACCTTATATTACATTTCTAAAAACTCACACTGGAAAACTACTTTAAATCCGAAAAAAAAATTTTCATTCATTTGTAAATAGGCTTTTTTATTAGGAAATTAATTTTCAGCCGTGCACCGGAATTTTATGCGAAAATATATCGTGTTTTGTATTGGGTATATCAATTTCCAGGATTTCCTAACAATGGTTTCATTGTTTAAACAATGTATTCCGCTTTACTTTTTTTTTACATTTCTAAAAACTCACACAGGCGAACAACTTTAAAAACGAAAAAGTATTTACGTCATTCATTTGGAAATGTGCTTTTTTAATGGGAAATTAATTTTCAGCCGTGCACCGGAATGTAATGCGAAAATATTGCGTGCTTTTTTATTCGGTATATCAGCTTCCATGATTCCCGCCCCACCAGTGGCTGAGAGGTTCTGCTCTCGAAGCTGGTAGACGGGAAGTGCTGGGTTCGAACCCAATCGCGCCCGTCGGCTTAATGGTTCGGAGTTTTCGTGGTTTTCTTTGAACCTTGGATTTCCAAGCGTTAATACGGGTTAGTGTTAGAAAATGCTCTTTTGTTTTCAAGATCATCCACCAGATGGCAGCATCAGACAATCATTTTTTATTTGATCTACTGTGACAGACACCCAGTTTAGTGAGTGTTGCTCCTTCCCTTATAGCAGTTGGCAGCAAAATGCTGCTTGATTAAAAAAATCCAATAATATTCCAAAGGAATATAATATGATAAAAAAACTGTAACAAGCCATAGTTCAAAGTATTTCTTTGTGTTTGTAAATAGTCTTATACATCTGTTTTGTTTTATTGTGAAATGTGATCCGTATTTTGACCAGCATATATATTATTCTAGTGTATTCAATCTTCTAATAAATGTTCTTTGTTCATCCTAAGAAGAGTATATTTCCATTGAAACACATCAAAACATAAAGGTAAAACTTTTAACTTTTTTTATTGTTTACCTATTGAGGAATTTTGTATTCATGCCTTCCATATGGAATAACATTCCAACTGTCGATTATGAGACTGAAGTTATCTCAATTTTAAATATAGTAATAATAAAAGAAGAAAATATAATATAATTAAATTCAAAGAAGTAATTATTTTCTGAATATTGTATTTGTCACAAGTGAATGATATAAAAGAAAATTCAAAGAATTGTTCTTATTTTGAAATCAAAAGTATTGTGTATTAATAAGAAAAGAAATTATTTTGATTTTTATTTTGCCAGTTTCTTATTGAAATTTTATTATATAAGTTGCAAATGTAAATTTATGTTTTAAACAAACAATTGAACATTTAAGAACAGTTTTTCTGAATCAAAAATAACTTCAAAAATTGTTCTCAAGAATTTTATTTTGTTCTTATTTCATCATTAGCATTATATTTGAGTTTATAATTGTTGTTTTGATGTATTAATAAGAGAAAAAGTTTTATTTTCTGTGAAATAAGCAAATATTATTATATCATAATGTCTAGTATTAAAGAATCTCATTATGTTGATAAATTATCTGATGACAACTATTCAGTTTGGAAGTTTAAAATAGAGCAATTGTTAATCAAAGAAGGTCTGTATGATGTTGTATTTGAACCTAAAAAGGAAAATGATGATAATTGGGTAAAAAATGATAGAAATGCTAGGGCATTAATTTGTTTAAATATCTCAGATTCACAAATTGTTCATGTCAGACATGCTAAAAGTGCTAAAGAGACATATGATCAATTGAAATCTGTTCATGAAAGAGTAAATTTAACAAATAAACTTTATCTTCTTAGGAAGCTGTATTCCACTAAATATAATGAAAGTGTAAAAATGCAGGATCATATTAATTCTGTCTTAGAATTAACAGAAAAATTAAGAAGTATAGGTGAAGTAATACAAGATGATAATTTAATAGCTATTTTGCTCTGTTCCTTACCAAATTCTTATAGTACCTTAATAACTGCTATTGAAAGTAAATATGAAACAGATTTATCATTAAAATATGTTCAAAACAAATTAATTGATGAGTATCTTAGAAGAGTTGAAACTAAACAAATTTCAACAAAATTTGAATCTATTGCTTTAAAGGGTAATAGGGATAAACCAAAGCATTTGAATAAGCAGAAATTTTGTTCTCATTGTAAAAAGAATAATCACAACCGTGAAGATTGTTTTCACTTAAAGGGTAATAATACTAACAAAACCAAACCAAATTTCACCCAAGACAGATCACGTCAACAGTTTAAAAAAACCAAACAATTTCTCTGCCTCTACTGCTAGTCAAAATGAAAATCTATCAGATTCTCAAAACTATCATGAATTAATGGAAGAATCAAATTCTTCGAGTTTTGTTATGAAATCTCAACAAAATGGTAATAAAAACAAAAATTTGTCTTTTGTTATTGATTCAGGTGCGTCTGTTCATTTAGCTAATTCCTTGGAACTGTTCTCAGAATTAAAAAGTTCGAATAAAGATACAATTACAATTGCTAATGGAACTAAATTAACTGCAAAGGGAAAGGGTAAATGTACTTTTAATACTGAAACACTTAAGGGTCAAACAAATAGAGTTACATTGGATCATGTGCTTTATGTTCCCGAGTTGGATAGTAATTTATTATCTGTCCAGTCTTGTACTGAGAAAGGTTTTGTTGTGACATTTAAAGATGATATATGTTTAATTAAAAAGGGCAATATCTAAGTTGCAGATGCAAAAGCTGATGAGGGGTTATACAGATTAAAAATAATACCTACAAATGAAAAGGTATATAGTGCTTCAGAAATATTACCCGTTTGTTCTAATGTTAACTGCATTCTAAAATGGCACCAAAGGCTGGGCCATAGAAACTTAGAATCCATCAAGAAAATTCAAAAGGATGATTTAGCTTTAGGTATTACTGTGAATAATTGTTTTCATAATACTGAATGTTCAAGTTGCATAAAAGCTAAGTTAACAGAAAAATCATTTCCAAAAGAAACGCAATACAGAAGTAAAAAACCACTTGATTTGATATACAGCGACGTATGCGGTCCTGCAGAAACAAAAAGTATGGGATCAAAAAGATATTTCGTTACATTTATTGATGATTACTCTCGTTATACACAAGTTTATTTCCTCTAAAGATGAAGTATTTGATAAATTAAAAGAGTATGTTGCATCAACAACAAATAAATTTAGATTGAAGATTAAATCCTTGCGTAGTGACAATGGAACAGAATATTGCAACGAATCTGTCAAAGACTACCTTAAAAACTTAGGAATAAATCATGAAACAACGACGCCATATTCACCGTCCCAAAATGGAGTCGCAGAAAGATAGAATCGCTCGCTTATTGAAATGTAAAGCCATGCTTATAAATGCTAAATTGCCAAAAAACATTCTGGGCAGAAGCCATAGCTACAGCAGCCTACTTACAAAATATATTACCTACAAAATCAACTGAAAAGACACCATATGAACTGTGGAATGGGCATAAGCCAAATTTGAGTCACCTTAAAGTATTTGGATGCAAAGCATATGTGTATGTTCATAAACAGAAGAGACAAAAATTTGACGAAAAAGCCACTGAAGGAGTCTTTGTTGGTTACGATTTAAGAAGCAAAGGATACCGAATTTATATAGGCGGTAGAAAAATAGTGATAAGCAGAACAGTGAAGTTTTTTGAAAATATGAACTGTGAAATTGTCTTTAAAGAAAATCCTGAAGAGCGAATTTCAGATTTAATGCACTTCAATTTTTCAGAAGAAAATCTTGAAAATGATAGTGAAGCTATCCGAATAGAAAATACTGCAGAAGAAATAAAAATGGATCAAAAATCAGTAGATAGCCCAACAACTGAAGAAAGTGAACATAATTTCCAGAGAAGAATATCTAACAGAGAGACTAAAGGAATTCCACCAGAAAGATATTCTTACAAAACTGAAGACAGTTATTCCAAAAATCAAGATCCTGAAACTTTTAAAGATGTTTTACGATTACCAGTAAAAGATCAACAGAAATGGTTTCAAGCTATGAAGGAAGAATTTAACTCTTTAAAAGAAAATGAAGTATTTGAGCTTGTTACTTTACCCAAAGGCAAGCACGCCATTGGCTGTAAATGGGTTTACAAAACAAAGCGTAATGAAAATGGAGAAGAAATAAAATGCAAAGCACGATTAGTTGCCAAAGGTTTCGCTCAAAAATTAGGCACTGATTATGATGAAACCTTCTCTCCTGTCGTCAAACATACAGCTATTAGAGCTTTTCTGACCTGGGCAGCGTATCATAAAGCCAGAGTATTCCAAGTAGATGTTAAAACAGCCTTTCTACATGGTAAACTAGATAATGAAGAATTATACATGCATCAACCAGAAGGCTTTCATGATGAAGAAAATAAAGACAAAGTCTATAAATTAAAAAAGGCTATATACGGTCTTAAACAAGCCGCCAAGTGCTGGAATGAAGAAATAGAGAATACTTTAAAGGCATATGGATTTAAACAAAGTGAAGCTGATCCATGTTTGTTCATAAAGGAAAAATCAAAGAAGACAATTTATCTCATACTGTATGTAGATGATATGCTGATGAGCTCAGAAGATGAAAATGAAGTTAATGAAGTAATAAATTACTTAAAGAAATCTTATCCCATATCATCACTAGGAGAAGCAAAATACTTCTTAGGTATAGAAATTTACAGAAAAGAAGATGGAAGTTATTTACTTTCACAAAGAAGTAAAATAACTCAATTAGTTAAGGATTTTCAGCTTGAAGAAGCCAAACCAACTTATACCCCAATGGAAACTAACTATTATAGTTTAGATAAAGAAGAAAATCTTTTATCATCAAATGATAATTATAGACAAGCTATAGGAAGTTTTTTATATATTTCCTCATGCACAAGACCTGATATTACCGCTCCCACACGCATACTAAGTCGAAGATGCAATAATCCAAGACAAAAGGACTGGAATGCTGTTAAGAGGGTAATAAGATACTTAAAAACAACGAAAGACCTTGATCTCCATCTTTCTTCAAAAGAATATCCTAATATAGTTGCATACTCGCATGCAGACTGGGGACAAGATGCTACAGACAGAAAATCCACCTCAGGAAATGTAATCTTCTTAGGCAATAACTGCATTTCTTGGTTCTCACGAAAACAAACATGTGTGACATTATCGTCAGCAGAAGCTGAATATGTGGCACTGTCACAAGGAACTCAAGAGGTGCTATGGATCTTAAAATTGTGTAACGACCTCAACTTACAACAACATTTTCCTATTAGAATTTTTGAGGATAACCAATCTACAATTAAATTGGTTGAAAGTGAAAAATTTAAATCTCGCACTAAGCACATTGATACAAAGTATCATTACATATGAGATTTAAAAACTAAAAATGTTATAGATGTCAAATATCTATCAACAAATGAAAAGATAGCAGATATAATGACGAAGCCACTGGCAAAGGACAAATTTGAACTTTGTAGAAACCTTATCCACCTGGTGTCAGATTCTATCACAAAACGGGAGAGATGTTAGAAAATGCTCTTTTGTTTTCAAGAACATCCACCAGATGGCAGCATCAGACAATCATTTTTTATTTGATCTACTGTGACAGACACTCAGTTTAGTGAGTGTTGTTCCTTCCCTTATAGCAGTTGGCAGCAAAATGCTGCTTGATTAAAAAAATCAAATAATATTCCAAAGGAATATAATATGATAAAAAAAACTGCAACAAGCCATAGTTCAAAGTATTTCTTTATGTTTGTAAATAGTCTTATACATCTGTTTTGTTTTATTGTGAAATGTGATCCGTATTTTGACCAGCATATATATTATTCTAGTGTATTCAATCTTCTAATAAATGTTCTTTGTTCATCCTAAGAAGAGTATATTTCCATTGAAACACATCAAAACATAAAGGTAAAACTTTTAACTTTTTTTATTGTTTACCTATTGAGGAATTTCGTATTCATGCCTTCCATATGGAATAACATTCCAACAGTTAGGTTCCCTTAGAAAGACCCCCACGAAGGGCACTCCCCCCTGGGCCTATATCCCTCGTGCAGATAATTAGCCGTCATAAATACAACCAACCAACCAACCATATTCCCTAACAATGGTTTCATTGTTTAAACAATGTATTTGGTTTTACTTTATTTTAAATTCCTAAAACTTCACACAGGCGAACAACTTTAAAACCGAAATTTTTTTACGTCATTCATTTGGAAATGTGTTTTTTTATTAGGAAATTAATTTTCAGCCGTGCACCGAAATTCAATGCGAAAATATTGCATGTTTTGTATATCAGTTTCCCGGATTCCTCAACAATGGTTTCATTTTTTAATTAATTTTTTAACTACTTTTCAGCAGTGAAATTACGCTTGAAATTATTGAATATTAAATACGTGAATAATCACATTGCTAACAAGTCGTAAACTACGTAGTGAAAAATGTCCAAGCCGGGAATAGAACCCGGTCCCCTGGAATAGATCTCCAGTCCTCTACTACTAAGCCACAAGGACGATGCCCAGCTTGGCATCTCTCACTTATATAAGTCGGTAAGTTTGCAACCGCAGCACTAGATGGAAATGTGTTCACGAGCACACAATCACGTGGCGAAACATGACACGCAAATGAACCCATCATCGGTGAATATACAATTATTATGAATTTTTGCTTTTTTATTAGGAAATTAATTTTCAGACGTGCACCGGAATTTAATTCGAAAATACTGCGTGTTTTGTATTGGGTATATCAGTTTCCAGGATTTCCTAACAATGGTTTCATTGTTTAAACAATGTATTCTGCTTTACTTTTTTTTACATTTCTAAAAACTCACACAGGCGGCCTACTTTAAAACCGAAAAATATTTACGTCATTCATTTGGAAATGTGCTTATTTATTAGGAAATTAATTTTCAGTCGTGCACCGGAATTTAATTCGAAAGTATTGCGTGTTTTGTATTCGGTATATTAGTTTCGAGGATTCCCTAACAATGATTTCATTGTTTAAACAATGTCTTCGGTTTTACCTTATATTACATTTCTAAAAACTCACACTGGAAAACTACTTTAAATCCGAAAAATTTTTAATTCATTCATTTGTAAATAGGCTTTTTTATTAGGAAATTAATTTTCAGCCGTGCAACGGAATTTAATGCGAAAATATATCGTGTTTTGTATGGGTATATCAGTTTCCAGGATTGCCTAACAATGGTTTCATTGTTTAAACAATGTATTCGGTTTTACTTTATTTTGCATTTCCAAAAATTCACACAGGCGAACACCTTTAAAACGAAAAAATATTTACGTCATTCACTTTTAAATGTGCTTATTTATTAGGAAATTAATTTTCAGCCATGCACCGAAATTTAATTCGAAAATTTTGTGTGTTTTCTATACGGTATATCAGTTTCTAAGATTTCATAACAATGGTTTCATTGTTTAAACAATGTATTCAGTTTTACTTTATTTTACATTTCTAAAAACTCACACAGGCGAACTACTTTAAAACCGAAAAATTTTTACTTCATTCATTTGGAAATGTGCTTTTTTATTAGGAAATAAATTTTCAGCCGTGCACCGGAATGTAATGCGAAAATATTGCGTGCTTTGTATTCGGTATATCATTTTCCAAGATTTCCTAACAATGGTTTCATTGTTTAAACAATGTCTTCGGTTTTAAATTATTTTACATTTCTAAAAACTCACACTGGCAAACTACTTTAAATCCGAAATATTTTTACATCATTCCTTTGAAAATGTGCTTATTTCTTAGAAAATATATTTTCAGCCGTGCCCCGGAATTTATTTCGAAAATATCGCATATTTTGTATTCGGTATATCAGTTTCTAGGATTTCCTAACAATGATTTCATTGCTTAAACAATGTATTCGGTTTTACTTTATTTAACATTTCTAAAAACTCACACAGGTGAACTACTTTAAAACCGAAAATTTTTTACGTCATTCATTTGGAAATGTGCTTTTTAGTTAGGTAATTAATTTTCAGCCGTGCACCGGAATGTAATGCGAAAATATTGCGTGCTTTGTATTCCGTATATCATTTTCCAAGATTTCCTAACAATGGTTTCATTGTTTAAACAATGTCTTCGGTTTTAAGTTATATTACATTTCTAAAAACTCACACTGGCAAACTAATTTAAATCCGAAAAATTTTTACATCATTTATTTGAAAATGTGCTTATTTTTTAGAAAATAAATTTTCAGCTGTGCACCGGAATTTAATTCGAAAATATATCGTGTTTTATATTGGGTATATCAGTTTCCAGTATTCCCTAAATTTGGTTTCATTGTTTAAACAATGTATTCGGTTTTGCTTCATTTTACTTTTCTAAAAATTCACGCAGGCGAACACCTTTAAAACGAAAAAATATTTACGTGATTCATTTGGAAATGTGCTTTTTTATTAGGAAAATAATTTTCAGCCGTGCACCGGAATTTAATTCGAAAATATTGCGTGTTTTGTATTCGGTATATCAGTTTCAAGGATTTCCTAACAATGGTCTCATCGTTTAAACAATGTATTCAGTTTTACTTTATTTTACATTTCTAAAAATTCACTCAGTCGAACACATTTAAAACGAAAAAATATTTGCGTCATTCATTTGGAAATGTGCTTTTTAATTAGGAAATTAATTTTCAGCCGTACACCGGAATGTAATGCGAAAATATTGCGTGTTTTTTATTCGGTATATCTGTTTCCAGGATTCCCTAACAAAGGTTTCAATTTTTAAACAATGTATTCGGGGTTGGGTTGATTGTTGACGGCCGATTATCTACTCGAGGGATATAGGCCCTAGGGGAAGTGCCCTTCGTGGGGGTCTTTCTAAGGGAACCTAACCCGTATTTACGCATGGAAAATAAAAGGCTTCGAAGAAAACCACGAAAACTCCGAAACAGTTAGGCCGACGTGCGCGGTTGGGTTCGAACCCAGCACCTTCCGTCTACCAGCTTCGAGAGCAGAACCTCTCAGCGACTGGTGGGGCCAATGTATTCGGTTTTACTTTATTTTACATTTCTAAAAACTCACACTGGCGAACTACTTTAAAACCGAAAAATTTTTACATCATTCCTTTGAAAATGTGCTTATTTCTTAGAAAATACATTTTCAGCCGTGCCCCGGAATTTATTTCGAAAATATCGCATATTTTGTATTCGGTATATCAGTTTCTAGGATTTCCTAACAATGGTTTCATTGTTTAAACAATGTATTCGGTTTTACTTTATTTTACATTTCTAAAAACTCACACAGGTGAACTACTTTAAAACCGAAAATTTTTTACGTCATTCATTTGTAAATGTGCTTTTTTATTAGGAAATTAATTTTCAGCCGTGCACCGGAATATAATGCGAAAATATATCGTGTTTTGTATTGGGTATATCAGTTTCCAGGATTCCCAAACAATGGTTTCATTGTTTAAACAATGCATTCGGTTTTGCTTCATTTTACATTTCTAAAAATTCACACAGGCGAACAACTTTAAACCCAGAAATTTTTACTTCATTCATTTCTAAATGGGCTTTATTATTAGGAAATTAATTTTCAGCCGTGCACCGGAATTTAATTCGAAAATATTGCGTGTTTTGTATTCGCTATATTAGTTTAGAGGATTTCCTAACAATGGATTCATTGTTTAAACAATGTATTCAGTTTTACTTTATTTTACATTTCTAAAAATTCTGGCAGGCGATCACCTTTAAAACGAAAAAATATTTACGTCATTCATTCGGAAATGTGCTTTTTTATTAGGAAATTAATTTTCAGCCGTGCACCGGAATGTAATGCGAAAATATTGCGAGTTTTGAATTCGGTATATCATTTTCCAAGATATCCTAACAATGGTTTCATTGTTTAAACAATGTCTTCGGTTTTACCTTATATTACATTTCTAAAATCTCACACTGGAAAACTACTTTAAAACCGAAAAATGTTTACTTCATTCATTTGTGAATTGGCTTTTTTATAAGGAAATTCATTTTCAGCCGTGCACCGGAATTTAATGCGAAAATATATCGTGTTTTGTATTGGGTATATCAGTTTCCAGGATTCCCAAACAATGGTTTCATTGTTTAAACAATGCATTCGGTTTTGCTTCATTTTACGTTTCTAAAAATTCACACAGGCGAACAACTTTAACACCAGAAATTTTTACTTCATTCATTTCTAAATGGGCTTTTTTATTAGGAAATTAATTTTCAGCCGTGCACCGGAATTTAATTCGAAAATATTGCGTGTTTTGTATTCGGTATATCAGTTTCAAGGCTTTCCTAACAATGGTCTCATTGTTTAAACAATGCATTCAGTTTTACTTTATTTTACGTTTCCAAAAATTCACACAGGCGAACAACTTTAAAACCGAGAAATTTTTACGTCTTTCATTTGGAAATGTGCGTATTTATTAGAAAATTAATTTTCAGCCGTGCACCGGAATTTAATTCGAAAATATTGCGTGTTTTGTATTCGGTATATCAGTTTCCAGGATTTCCAAACAATGGTTTCATTGTTTAAACAATGTATTCGGTTTTACTTTATTTAATATTTCTAAAAATTTACACAGGTGAACTACTTTAAAACCGAAATTTTTTTACGTCATTCATTTGGAAATGTGCTTTTTTATTAGGAAATTAATTTTCAGCCGTGCACCGGAATTTAATTCGAAAATATTGCGTGTTTTGTGTTCGGTATATCAGTTTAGAGGATTTCCTAACAATGGATTCATTGTTAAAACAATGTATTCAGTTTTACTTTATTTTACATTTCTAAAAATTCACGCAGGCGAACACCTTTAAAACGAAAAAATATTTACGTCATTCATTTGGAAATGTGCTTTTTTATTAATAAATTATTTTTCAGCCGTGCATCGGAATGTAAAGCGAAAATATTGCGTGTTTTGTATTCAGTATATCAGTTTCAACGCTTTCCTAACAATGGTCTCATTATTTAAACAATGCATTCAGTTTTACTTTATTTTACGTTTCCAAAAATTCACACAGGCGAACAACTTTAAAACCGAGAAATTTTTACGTCTTTCATTTGGAAATGTGCTTATTTATTAGAAAATTAATTTTCAGCCGTGCACCGGAATTTAATTCGAAAATATTGCGTGTTTTGTATTCGGCATATCAGTTTAGAGGATTTCCTAACAATGGATTCATTGTTTAAACAATGTATTCAGTTTTACTTTATTTTACATTTCTAAAAATTCACGCAGGCGAACACCTCTAAAACGAAAAAATATTTACTTCATTCATTTGTAAATAGGCTTTTTTATTAGGAAATTAATTTTCAGCCGTGCACCGGAATTTAATTCGAAAATATTGCGTGTTTTGTATTCGGTATATCAGTTTCAAGGATTTCCTAACAATGGTTTCATTGTTTAAACAATGTATTCGGTTTTACTTTATTTTACATTTCTAAAAACTCACACTGGCGAACAACTTTAAATCCGAGAAATTTTTACTTCATTCATTTCTAAATGGGCTTTTTTATTAGGAAATTAATTTTCAGCCGTGCACCGGAATTTAATTCGAAAATATTGCGTGTTTTGTATTCGGTATATCAGTTTCCAGGATTTCCAAACAATGGTTTCATTGTTTAAACAATGTATTCGGTTTTCTTTTATTTTACATTTCTAAAAACTCACACTGGCGAACTACTTTAAAACCGAAAAAATTTTACACCATTCATTTAAATATGTGCTTATGTCCAAGCCGGGAATCAAACCCGGTCCCCTGGAATAGATCTCCAGTGCTCTACCACTAAGCCACAAGAAAGATGGCATCTCTCACTTATAAAATTCGGTAAGATGGCAACCACAGCACTAGAGGGAAAAGATTTCATGAGTACACAATCTACTGGCGAAACATGAGTAGCAAATGAACGCAGCATCGGTGAATATACATTTTAATTAATTTTTTAACTACTTTTCAGCAGTGAAATTACGCTTCATATTATTGAATATTAAATAAGTGAATATTCACATTGCTAACAAGTCGTAAACAGACTTATATAAGTGACAGATGCCAAGCTGGGCACCGTCCTTGTGGCTTAGTTGTAGAGCCCTGGAGCTCCAGGGGCCCGGGATCGATTCCCGTCTTGAACAATTTCACTAAGTTGGTTTACGATTTGTTAGCAATGTGATTATTCACGTATTTAATATTCAATGGTTTCATTGTTTAAACAATATTCGCTTTTACTTTATTTTACATTTCTAAAAACTCACACTGGCGAACTACTTTAAAACCGAAAAATTTTTACATAAATCCTTTGAAAATGAGCTTATATCTTAGAAAATATATTTTCAGCCGTGCCCCGGAATTTATTTCGAAAATATCGCATATTTTGTATTCGGTATATCAGTTTCTAGGATTTCCTAACAATGATTTCATTGTTTAAACAATGTATTCGGTTTTACATATTTTACATTTCTAAAAACTCACACAGGTGAACTACTTTAAAACCGAAAGTTTTTTACGTCATTCATTTGGAAATGTGCTTTTTTATTAGGAAATTATTTTTCAGCCGTGCATCGGAATGTAATGCGAAAATATTGCGAGTTTTGAATTCGGTATATCATTTTCCGAGTTTTCCTAACAATGGTTTCATTGTTTAAACAATGTCTTCGGTTTTACCTTATATTACATTTCTAAAAACTCACACTGGCAAACTACTTTAAATCCGAAAAATTTTTACTTCATTCATTTGTAAATAGGCTTTTTTATAAGGAAATTCATTTTCAGCCGTGCACCGGAATTTAATGGGAAAATATATCGTGTTTTGTATTGGGTATATCAGTTTCCAGGATTCCCAAACTATGGTTTCATTGTTTAAACAATGCATTCGGTTTTGCTTCATTTTACATTTCTAAAAATTCACACAGGCGAACAACTTTAAAACCAGAAATTTTTACTTCATTCATTTCTAAATGGGCTTTTTTATTAGGAAATTAATTTTCAGCCGTGCACCGGAATTTAATTCGAAAATATTGCGTGTTTTGTATTCGGTATATCAGTTTCAAGCCTTTCCTTACAATGGTCTCATTGTTTAAACAATTCATTCAGTTTTACTTTATTTTACATTTCCAAAAATTCACACAGGCGAACAACTTTAAAACCGAGAAATTTTTACGTCTTTCATTTGGAAATGTGCTTATTTATTAGAAAATTAATTTTCAGCCGTGCACCGGAATTTAATTCGAAAATATTGCGTGTTTTGTATTCGGTATATCAGTTTCCAGGATTTCCAAACAATGGTTTCATTGTTTAAACAATGTATTCGGTTTTACTTTATTTTACATTTCTAAAAACTCACACAGGTGAACTACTTTAAAACCGAAAATTTTTTACATCATTCCTTTGAAAATGTGCTTATTTCTTAGAAAATTAATTTTCAGCCGTGCACCGGGATGTAATGCGAAAATATCGCATATTTTGTATTCGGTATATCAGTTTCTAGGATTTCCTAACAATGGTTTCATTGTTTAAACAATGTATTCGGTTTTACTTTATTTTACATTTCTAAAAACTAACAAGGTGAACTACTTCAAAACCGAAAATTTTTTACGTCATTCATTTGGAAATGTGCTTTTTTATTAGGAAATTAATTTTCAGCCGTGCACCGGAATTGAATTCGAAAATATTGCGTGTTTTGTATTCGGAATATCAGTTTAGAGGATTTCCAAACATTGGATTCATTGTTTAAACAATGTATTCAGTTTTACTTTATTTTACATTTCTAAAAATTCACGCAGGCGAACACCTTTAAAACGAAAAAATATTTACGTCATTCATTTGGAAATGTGCTTTTTTATTAGGAAATTATTTTTCAGCCGTGCATCGGAATGTAATGCGAAAATATTGCGAGTTTTGAATTCGGTATATCATTTTCCGAGTTTTCCTAACAATGGTTTCATTGTTTAAACAATGTCTTCGGTTTTACCTTATATTACATTTCTAAAAACTCACACTGGCAAACTACTTTAAATCCGAAAAATTTTTACTTCATTCATTTGTAAATAACCTTTTTTATAAGGAAATTCATTTTCAGCCGTGCACCGGAATTTAATGGGAAAATATATCGTGTTTTGTATTGGGTATATCAGTTTCCAGGATTCCCAAACTATGGTTTCATTGTTTAAACAATGCATTCGGTTTTGCTTCATTTTACATATCTAAAAATTCACACAGGCGAACAACTTTAAATCCGAGAAATTTTTACTTCATTCATTTCTAAATGGGCTTTTTTATTAGGAAATTAATTTTCAGCCGTGCACCGGAATTTAATTCGAAAATATTGCGTGTTTTGTATTCGGTATATCAGTTTCAAGGCTTTCCTAACAATGGTCTCATTGTTTAAACAATGCATTCAGTTTTACTTTATTTACATTTCCAAAAATTCACACAGACGAACAACTTTAAATCCGAGAAATTTTTACGTCTTTCATTTGTAAATAGGCTTTTTTATAAGGAAATTCATTTTCAGCCGTGCACCGGAATTTAATGGGAAAATATATCGTGTTTTGTATTGGGTATATCAGTTTCCAGGATTCCCAAACTATGGTTTCATTGTTTAAACAATGCATTCGGTTTTGCTTCATTTTACATTTCTAAAAATTCACACAGGCGAACAACTTTAAATCCGAGAAATTTTTACTTCATTCATTTCTAAATGGGCTTTTTTATTAGGAAATTAATTTTCAGCCGTGCACCGGAATTTAATTCGAAAATATTGCGTGTTTTGTATTCGGTATATCAGTTTCCAGGATTTCCAAACAATGGTTTCATTGTTTAAAGAATGTATTCGGTTTTCTTTTATTTTACATTTCTAAAAACTCACACTGGCGAACTACTTTAAAACCGAAAAAATTTTACACCATTCATTTAAATATGTGCTTATGTCCAAGCCGGGAATCAAACCCGGTCCCCTGGAATAGATCTCCAGTGCTCTACCACTAAGCCACAAGAAAGATGGCATCTCTCACTTATAAAATTCGGTAAGATTGCAACCACAGCACTAGAGGGAAAAGATTTCATGAGTACACAATCTAGTGGCGAAACATGAGTAGCAAATGAACGCAGCATCGGTGAATATACATTTTTAATTAATTTTTTAACTACTTTTCAGCAGTGAAATTACGCTTCATATTATTGAATATTAAATAAGTGAATAGTCACATTGCTAACAAGTCGTAAACAGATTTATATAAGTGACAGATGCCAAGCTGGGCACCGTCCTTGTGGCTTAGTGGTAGAGCCCTGGAGCTCCAAGGGCCCGGGATCGATTCCCGTCTTGAACAATTTCACTAAGTTGGTTTACGATTTGTTAGCAATGTGATTATTCACGTATTTAATATTCAATGGTTTCATTGTTTAAACAATATTCGCTTTTACTTTATTTTACATTTCTAAAAACTCACACTGGCGAACTACTTTAAAACCGAAAAATTTTTACATAAATCCTTTGAAAATGTGCTTATATCTTAGAAAATATATTTTCAGCCGTGCCCCGGAATTTATTTCGAAAATATCGCATATTTTGTATTCGGTATATCAGTTTCTAGGATTTCCTAACAATGATTTCATTGTTTAAACAATGTATTCGGTTTTACATATTTTACATTTCTAAAAACTCACACAGGTGAACTACTTTAAAACCGAAAGTTTTTTACGTCATTCATTTGGAAATGTGCTTTTTTATTAGGAAATTATTTTTCAGCCGTGCATCGGAATGTAATGCGAAAATATTGCGAGTTTTGAATTCGGTATATCATTTTCCGAGTTTTCCTAACAATGGTTTCATTGTTTAAACAATGTCTTCGGTTTTACCTTATATTACATTTCTAAAAACTCACACTGGCAAACTACTTTAAATCCGAAAAATTTTTACTTCATTCATTTGTAAATAGGCTTTTTTATAAGGAAATTCATTTTCAGCCGTGCACCGGAATTTAATGGGAAAATATATCGTGTTTTGTATTGGGTATATCAGTTTCCAGGATTCCCAAACTATGGTTTCATTGTTTAAACAATGCATTCGGTTTTGCTTCATTTTACATTTCTAAAAATTCACACAGGCGAACAACTTTAAAACCAGAAATTTTTACTTCATTCATTTCTAAATGGGCTTTTTTATTAGGAAATTAATTTTCAGCCGTGCACCGGAATTTAATTCGAAAATATTGCGTGTTTTGTATTCGGTATATCAGTTTCAAGCCTTTCCTTACAATGGTCTCATTGTTTAAACAATTCATTCAGTTTTACTTTATTTTACATTTCCAAAAATTCACACAGGCGAACAACTTTAAAACCGAGAAATTTTTACGTCTTTCATTTGGAAATGTGCTTATTTATTAGAAAATTAATTTTCAGCCGTGCACCGGAATTTAATTCGAAAATATTGCGTGTTTTGTATTCGGTATATCAGTTTCCAGGATTTCCAAACAATGGTTTCATTGTTTAAACAATGTATTCGGTTTTACTTTATTTTACATTTCTAAAAACTCACACAGGTGAACTACTTTAAAACCGAAAATTTTTTACATCATTCCTTTGAAAATGTGCTTATTTCTTAGAAAATTAATTTTCAGCCGTGCACCGGGATGTAATGCGAAAATATCGCATATTTTGTATTCGGTATATCAGTTTCTAGGATTTCCTAACAATGGTTTCATTGTTTAAACGATGTATTCGGTTTTACTTTATTTTACATTTCTAAAAACTAACAAGGTGAACTACTTCAAAACCGAAAATTTTTTACGTCATTCATTTGGAAATGTGCTTTTTTATTAGGAAATTAATTTTCAGCCGTGCACCGGAATTGAATTCGAAAATATTGCGTGTTTTGTATTCGGAATATCAGTTTAGAGGATTTCCAAACAATGGATTCATTGTTTAAACAATGTATTCAGTTTTACTTTATTTTACATTTCTAAAAATTCACGCAGGCGAACACCTTTAAAACGAAAAAATATTTACGTCATTCATTTGGAAATGTGCTTTTTTATTAGGAAATTATTTTTCAGCCGTGCATCGGAATGTAATGCGAAAATATTGCGAGTTTTGAATTCGGTATATCATTTTCCGTGTTTTCCTAACAATGGTTTCATTGTTTAAACAATGTCTTCGGTTTTACCTTATATTACATTTCTAAAAACTCACACTGGCAAACTACTTTAAATCCGAAAAATTTTTACTTCATTCATTTGTAAATAGGCTTTTTTATAAGGAAATTCATTTTCAGCCGTGCACCGGAATTTAATGGGAAAATATATCGTGTTTTGTATTGGGTATATCAGTTTCCAGGATTCCCAAACTATGGTTTCATTGTTTAAACAATGCATTCGGTTTTGCTTCATTTTACATTTCTAAAAATTCACACAGGCGAACAACTTTAAAACCAGAAATTTTTACTTCATTCATTTCTAAATGGGCTTTTTTATTAGGAAATTAATTTTCAGCCGTGCACCGGAATTTAATTCGAAAATATTGCGTGTTTTGTATTCGGTATATCAGTTTCAAGCCTTTCCTTACAATGGTCTCATTGTTTAAACAATTCATTCAGTTTTACTTTATTTTACATTTCCAAAAATTCACACAGGCGAACAACTTTAAAACCGAGAAATTTTTACGTCTTTCATTTGGAAATGTGCTTATTTATTAGAAAATTAATTTTCAGCCGTGCACCGGAATTTAATTCGAAAATATTGCGTGTTTTGTATTCGGTATATCAGTTTCCAGGATTTCCAAACAATGGTTTCATTGTTTAAACAATGTATTCGGTTTTACTTTATTTTACATTTCTAAAAACTCACACAGGTGAACTACTTTAAAACCGAAAATTTTTTACATCATTCCTTTGAAAATGTGCTTATTTCTTAGAAAATTAATTTTCAGCTGTGCACCGGGATGTAATGCGAAAATATCGCATATTTTGTATTCGGTATATCAGTTTCTAGGATTTCCTAACAATGGTTTCATTGTTTAAACAATGTATTCGGTTTTACTTTATTTTACATTTCTAAAAACTCACACAGGTGAACTACTTTAAAACCGAAAATTTTTTACATCATTCCTTTGAAAATGTGCTTTTTTAATAAGAAATTAATTTTCAGCCGTGCACCGGAATTTAATTCGAAAATATTGCGTGTTTTGTATTCGGTATATCAGTTTAGAGGATTTCCTAACAATGGATTCATTGTTTAAACAATGTATTCAGTTTTACTTTATTTTACATTTCTAAAATTTCTGGCAGGTGATCACCTTTAAAACGAAAAAATATTTACGTCATTCATTTGGAAATTGCTTTTTTATTAGGAAATTAATTTTCAGCCGTGCACCGGAATTTAATTCGAAAATATTGCGTGTTTTGTATTCGGTATATCAGTTTCAAGGCTTTCCTAACAATGGTCTCATTGTTTAAACAATGCATTCAGTTTTACTTTATTTTACATTCCTAAAACTTAACACAGGCGAACAACTTTAAAACCGTGAAATTTTTACGTCTTTCATTTGGAAATGTGCTTATTTATTAGAAAATTAATTTTCAGCCGTGCCCCGGTATTTAATTCGAAAATATTGCGTGTTTTTTATTCGGTATATCAGTTTCCAGGATTTCCAAACAATGGTTTCATTGTTTAAACAATGCATTCGGTTTTGCTTCATTTTACATTTCTAAAAATTCACACAGGCGAACAACTTTAAATCCGAGAAATTTTTACGTCTTTCATTTGTAAATAGGCTTATTTATTAGAAAATTAATTTTCAGCCGTGCACCGGAATTTAATTCGAAAATATTGCGTGTTTTGTATTCGGTATATCAGTTTCCAGGATTTCCAAACAATGGTTTCATTGTTTAAACAATGTATTCGGTTTTCTTTTATTTTACATTTCTAAAAACTCACACTGGCGAACTACTTTAAATCCGAAAAAATTTTACACCATTCATTTAAATATGTGCTTATGTCCAAGCCGGGAATCAAACCCGGTCCCCTGGAATAGATCTCCAGTGCTCTACCACTAAGCCACAAGAAAGATGGCATCTCTCACTTATAAAATTCGGTAAGATGGCAACCACAGCACTAGAGGGAAAAGATTTCATGAGTACACAATCTACTGGCGAAACATGAGTAGCAAATGAACGCAGCATCGGTGAATATACATTTTAATTAATTTTTTAACTACTTTTCAGCAGTGAAATTACGCTTCATATTATTGAATATTAAATAAGTGAATATTCACATTGCTAACAAGTCGTAAACAGACTTATATAAGTGACAGATGCCAAGCTGGGCACCGTCCTTGTGGCTTAGTTGTAGAGCCCTGGAGCTCCAGGGGCCCGGGATCGATTCCCGTCTTGAACAATTTCACTAAGTTGGTTTACGATTTGTTAGCAATGTGATTATTCACGTATTTAATATTCAATGGTTTCATTGTTTAAACAATATTCGCTTTTACTTTATTTTACATTTCTAAAAACTCACACTGGCGAACTACTTTAAAACCGAAAAATTTTTACATAAATCCTTTGAAAATGTGCTTATATCTTAGAAAATATATTTTCAGCCGTGCCCCGGAATTTATATCGAAAATATCGCATATTTTGTATTCGGTATATCAGTTTCTAGGATTTCCTAACAATGATTTCATTGTTTAAACAATGTATTCGGTTTTACATATTTTACATTTCTAAAAACTCACACAGGTGAACTACTTTAAAACCGAAAATTTTTTACGTCATTCATTTGGAAATGTGCTTTTTTATTAGGAAATTAATTTTCAGCCGTGCACCGGAATGTAATGCGAAAATATTGCGATATTTGAATTCGGTATATCATTTTCTAAGATATCCTAACAATGGTTTCATTGTTTAAACAATGTCTTCGGTTTTACCTTATATTACATTTCTAAAAATTCACACTGGAAAACTACTTTAAATCAGAAAAATTTTTACTTCATTAATTTGTAAATAGGCTTTTTTATAAGGAAATTCATTTTCAGCCGTGCACCGGAATATAATGCGAAAATATATCGTGTTTTGTATTGGGTATATCAGTTTCCAGGATTCCCAAACAATGGTTTCATTGTTTAAACAATGCATTCGGTTTTGCTTCATTTTACATTTCTAAAAATTCACACAGGCGAACAACTTTAAACCCAGAAATTTTTACTTCATTCATTTCTAAATGGGCTTTTTTATTAGGAAATTAATTTTCAGCCGTGCACCGGAATTTAATTCGAAAATATTGCGTGTTTTGTATTCGGTATATCAGTTTCAAGGCTTTCCTAACAATGGTCTCATTGTTTAAACAATGCATTCAGTTTTACTTTATTTTACATTCCTAAAACTTAACACAGGCGAACAACTTTAAAACCGTGAAATTTTTACGTCTTTCATTTGGAAATGTGCTTATTTATTAGAAAATTAATTTTCAGCCGTGCCCCGGTATTTAATTCGAAAATATTGCGTGTTTTGTATTCGGTATATCAGTTTCCAGGATTTCCAAACAATGGTTTCATTGTTTAAACAATGCATTCGGTTTTGCTTCATTTTACATTTCTAAAAATTCACACAGGCGAACAACTTTAAAACCAGAAATTTTTACTTCATTCATTTCTAAATGGGCTTTTTTATTAGGAAATTAATTGTCAGCCGTGCACCGGAATTTAATTCGAAAATATTGCGTGTTTTGTATTCGGTATATCAGTTTCAAGGCTTTCCTAACAATGGTCTCATTGTTTAAACAATGCTTTCAGTTTTACTTTATTTACATTTCCAAAAATTCACACAGGCGAACAACTTTAAATCCGAGAAATTTTTACGTCTTTCATTTGTAAATAGGCTTATTTATTAGAAAATTAATTTTCAGCCGTGCACCGGAATTTAATTCGAAAATATTGCGTGTTTTGTATTCGGTATATCAGTTTCCTGGATTTCCAAACAATGGTTTCATTGTTTAAACAATGTATTCGGTTTTCTTTTATTTTACATTTCTAAAAACTCACACTGGCGAACTACTTTAAAACCGAAAAAATTTTACACCATTCATTTAAATATGTGCTTATGTCCAAGCCGGGAATCAAACCCGGTCCCCTGGAATAGATCTCCAGTGCTCTACCACTAAGCCACAAGAAAGATGGCATCTCTCACTTATAAAATTCGGTAAGAATGCAACCACAGCACTAGAGGGAAAAGATTTCATGAGTACAAAATCTACTGGCGAAAGATGAGTAGCAAATGAACGCAGCATCGGTGAATATACATTTTTAATTAATTTTTTAACTACTTTTCAGCAGTGAAATTACGCTTCATATTATTGAATATTAAATAAGTGAATAGTCACATTGCTAACAAGTCGTAAACAGACTTATATAAGTGACAGATGCCAAGCTGGGCACCGTCCTTGTGGCTTAGTGGTAGAGCCCTGGAGTTCCAGGGGCCCGGGATCGATTCCCGTCTTGAACAATTTCACTAAGTTGGTTTACGATTTGTTAGCAATGTGATTATTCACGTATTTAATATTCAATGGTTTCATTGTTTAAACAATATTCGCTTTTACTTTATTTTACATTTCTAAAAACTCACACTGGCGAACTACTTTAAAACCGAAAAATTTTTACATAAATCCTTTGAAAATGTGCTTATATCTTAGAAAATATATTTTCAGCCGTGCCCCGGAATTTATTTCGAAAATATCGCATATTTTGTATTCGGTATATCAGTTTCTAGGATTTCCTAACAATGATTTCATTGTTTAAACAATGTATTCGGTTTTACATATTTTACATTTCTAAAAACTCACACAGGTGAACTACTTTAAAACCGAAAATTTTTTACGTCATTCATTTGGAAATGTGCTTTTTTATTAGGAAATTAATTTTCAGCCGTGCACCGGAATGTAATGCGAAAATATTGCGATATTCGAATTCGGTATATCATTTTCTAAGATATCCTAACAATGGTTTCATTGTTTAAACAATGTCTTCGGTTTTACCTTATATTACATTTCTAAAAACTCACACTGGAAAACTACTTTAAATCCGAAAAATTTTTACTTCATTCATTTGTAAATAGGCTTTTTTATAAGGAAATTCATTTTCAGCCGTGCCCCGGTATTTAATTCGAAAATATTGCGTGTTTTGTATTCGGTATATCAGTTTCCAGGATTTCCAAACAATGGTTTCATTGTTTAAACAATGTATTCGGTTTTACTTTATTTTACATTTCTAAAAACTCACACTGGCGAACTACTTTAAAACCGAAAAATTTTTACATAATTCCTTTGAAAATGTGCTTATTTCTAAGAAAATATATTTTCAGCCGTGCCCCGGAATTTATTTCGAAAATATCGCATATTTTATATTCGGTATATCAGTTTCTAGGATTTCCTAACAATGGTTTCATTGTTTAAACAATGTATTCGGTTTTACTTTATTTTACATTTCTAAAAATTAACACAGGTGAACTACTTCAAAACCGAAAATTTTTTACGTCATTCATTTGGAAATGTGCTTTTTTATTAGGAAATTAATTTTCAGCCGTGCACCGGAATTTAATTCGAAAATATTGCGTGTTTTGTATTCGGAATATCAGTTTAGAGGATTTCCAAACAATGGATTCATTGTTTAAACAATGTATTCAGTTTTACTTTATTTTACATTTATAAAAATTCACGCAGGCGAACACCTTTAAAACGAAAAAATATTTACGTCATTCATTTGGAAATGTGCTTTTTTATTAGGAAATTATTTTTCAGCCGTGCATCGGAATGTAATGCGAAATTATTGCGAGTTTTGAATTCGGTATATCATTTTCCGAGTTTTCCTAACAATGGTTTCATTGTTTAAACAATGTCTTCGGTTTTACCTTATATTACATTTCTAAAAACTCACACTGGCAAACTACTTTAAATCCGAAAAATTTTTACTTCATTCATTTGTAAATAGGCTTTTTTATAAGGAAATTCATTTTCAGCCGTGCACCGGAATTTAATGGGAAAATATATCGTGTTTGGTATTGGGTATATCAGTTTCCAGGATTCCCAAACTATGGTTTCATTGTTTAAACAATGCATTCGGTTTTGCTTCATTTTACATTTCTAAAAATTCACACAGGCGAACAACTTTAAACCCAGAAATTTTTACTTCATTCATTTCTAAATGGGCTTTTTTATTAGGAAATTAATTTTCAGCCGTGCACCGGAATTTAATTCGAAAATATTGCGTGTTTTGTATTCGGTATATCAGTTTCAAGGCTTTCCTAACAATGGTCTCATTGTTTAAACAATGCATTCGGTTTTGCTTCATTTTACATTTCTAAAAATTCACACAGGCGAACAACTTTAAAACCAGAAATTTTTACTTCATTCATTTCTAAATGGGCTTTTTTATTAGGAAATTAATTGTCAGCCGTGCACCGGAATTTAATTCGAAAATATTGCGTGTTTTGTATTCGGTATATCAGTTTCAAGGCTTTCCTAACAATGGTCTCATTGTTTAAACAATGCATTCAGTTTTACTTTATTTACATTTCCAAAAATTCACACAGGCGAACAACTTTAAATCCGAGAAATTTTTACGTCTTTCATTTGTAAATAGGCTTATTTATTAGAAAATTAATTTTCAGCCGTGCACCGGAATTTAATTCGAAAATATTGCGTGTTTTGTATTCGGTATATCAGTTTCCAGGATTTCCAAACAATGGTTTCATTGTTTAAACAATGTATTCGGTTTTCTTTTATTTTACATTTCTAAAAACTCACACTGGCGAACTACTTTAAAACCGAAAAAATTTTACACCATTCATTTAAATATGTGCTTATGTCCAAGCCGGGAATCAAACCCGGTCCCCTGGAATAGATCTCCAGTGCTCTACCACTAAGCCACAAGAAAGATGGCATCTCTCACTTATAAAATTCGGTAAGAATGCAACCACAGCACTAGAGGGAAAAGATTTCATGAGTACAAAATCTACTGGCGAAAGATGAGTAGCAAATGAACGCAGCATCGGTGAATATACATTTTTAATTAATTTTTTAACTACTTTTCAGCAGTGAAATTACGCTTCATATTATTGAATATTAAATAAGTGAATAGTCACATTGCTAACAAGTCGTAAACAGACTTATATAAGTGACAGATGCCAAGCTGGGCACCGTCCTTGTGGCTTAGTGGTAGAGCCCTGGAGTTCCAGGGGCCCGGGATCGATTCCCGTCTTGAACAATTTCACTAAGTTGGTTTACGATTTGTTAGCAATGTGATTATTCACGTATTTAATATTCAATGGTTTCATTGTTTAAACAATATTCGCTTTTACTTTATTTTACATTTCTAAAAACTCACACTGGCGAACTACTTTAAAACCGAAAAATTTTTACATAAATCCTTTGAAAATGTGCTTATATCTTAGAAAATATATTTTCAGCCGTGCCCCGGAATTTATTTCGAAAATATCGCATATTTTGTATTCGGTATATCAGTTTCTAGGATTTCCTAACAATGATTTCATTGTTTAAACAATGTATTCGGTTTTACATATTTTACATTTCTAAAAACTCACACAGGTGAACTACTTTAAAACCGAAAATTTTTTACGTCATTCATTTGGAAATGTGCTTTTTTATTAGGAAATTAATTTTCAGCCGTGCACCGGAATGTAATGCGAAAATATTGCGATATTCGAATTCGGTATATCATTTTCTAAGATATCCTAACAATGGTTTCATTTTTTAAACAATGTCTTCGGTTTTACCTTATATTACATTTCTAAAAACTCACACTGGAAAACTACTTTAAATCCGAAAAATTTTTACTTCATTCATTTGTAAATAGGCTTTTTTATAAGGAAATTCATTTTCAGCCGTGCCCCGGTATTTAATTCGAAAATATTGCGTGTTTTGTATTCGGTATATCAGTTTCCAGGATTTCCAAACAATGGTTTCATTGTTTAAACAATGTATTCGGTTTTACTTTATTTTACATTTCTAAAAACTCACACTGGCGAACTACTTTAAAACCGAAAAATTTTTACATAATTCCTTTGAAAATGTGCTTATTTCTAAGAAAATATATTTTCAGCCGTGCCCCGGAATTTATTTCGAAAATATCGCATATTTTATATTCGGTATATCAGTTTCTAGGATTTCCTAACAATGGTTTCATTGTTTAAACAATGTATTCGGTTTTACTTTATTTTACATTTCTAAAAATTAACACAGGTGAACTACTTCAAAACCGAAAATTTTTTACGTCATTCATTTGGAAATGTGCTTTTTTATTAGGAAATTAATTTTCAGCCGTGCACCGGAATTTAATTCGAAAATATTGCGTGTTTTGTATTCGGAATATCAGTTTAGAGGATTTCCAAACAATGGATTCATTGTTTAAACAATGTATTCAGTTTTACTTTATTTTACATTTATAAAAATTCACGCAGGCGAACACCTTTAAAACGAAAAAATATTTACGTCATTCATTTGGAAATGTGCTTTTTTATTAGGAAATTATTTTTCAGCCGTGCATCGGAATGTAATGCGAAATTATTGCGAGTTTTGAATTCGGTATATCATTTTCCGAGTTTTCCTAACAATGGTTTCATTGTTTAAACAATGTCTTCGGTTTTACCTTATATTACATTTCTAAAAACTCACACTGGCAAACTACTTTAAATCCGAAAAATTTTTACTTCATTCATTTGTAAATAGGCTTTTTTATAAGGAAATTCATTTTCAGCCGTGCACCGGAATTTAATGGGAAAATATATCGTGTTTGGTATTGGGTATATCAGTTTCCAGGATTCCCAAACTATGGTTTCATTGTTTAAACAATGCATTCGGTTTTGCTTCATTTTACATTTCTAAAAATTCACACAGGCGAACAACTTTAAACCCAGAAATTTTTACTTCATTCATTTCTAAATGGGCTTTTTTATTAGGAAATTAATTTTCAGCCGTGCACCGGAATTTAATTCGAAAATATTGCGTGTTTTGTATTCGGTATATCAGTTTCAAGGCTTTCCTAACAATGGTCTCATTGTTTAAACAATGCATTCAGTTTTACTTTATTTTACATTCCTAAAACTTAACACAGGCGAACAACTTTAAAACCGTGAAATTTTTACGTCTTTCATTTGGAAATGTGCTTATTTATTAGAAAATTAATTTTCAGCCGTGCCCCGGTATTTAATTCGAAAATATTGCGTGTTTTGTATTCGGTATATCAGTTTCCAGGATTTCCAAACAATGGTTTCATTGTTTAAACATTGCATTCGGTTTTGCTTCATTTTACATTTCTAAAAATTCACACAGGCGAACAACTTTAAAACCAGAAATTTTTACTTCATTCATTTCTAAATGGGCTTTTTTATTAGGAAATTAATTTTCAGCCGTGCACCGGAATTTAATTCGAAAATATTGCGTGTTTTGTATTCGGTATATCAGTTTCCAGGATTTCCAAACAATGGTTTCATTGTTTAAACAATGTATTCGGTTTTCTTTTATTTTACATTTCTAAAAACTCACACTGGCGAACTACTTTAAAACCGAAAAAATTTTACACCATTCATTTAAATATATGCTTATGTCCAAGCCGGGAATCAAACCCGGTCCCCTGGAATAGATCTCCAGTGCTCTACCACTAAGCCACAAGAAAGATGGCATCTCTCACTTATAAAATTCGGTAAGATTGCAACCACAGCACTAGAGGGAAAAGATTTCATGAGTACACAATCTACTGGCGAAACATGAGTAGCAAATGAACGCAGCATCGGTGAATATACATTTTTAATTAATTTTTTAACTACTTTTCAGCAGTGAAATTACGCTTCATATTATTGAATATTAAATAAGTGAATAGTAACATTGCTAACAAGTCGTAAACAGACTTATATAAGTGACAGATGCCAAGCTGGGCACCGTCCTTGTGGCTTAGTGGTAGACCCCTGGAGCTCCAGGGGCCCGGGATCGATTCCCGTCTTGAACAATTTCACTAAGTTGGTTTACGATTTGTTAGCAATGTGATTATTCACGTATTTAATATTCAATGGTTTCATTGTTTAAACAATATTCGCTTTTACTTTATTTTACATTTCTAAAAACTCACACTGGCGAACTACTTTAAAACCGAAAAATTTTTACATAAATCCTTTGAAAATGTGCTTATATCTTAGAAAATATATTTTCAGCCGTGCCCCGGAATTTATTTCGAAAATATCGCATATTTTGTATTCGGTATATCAGTTTCTAGGATTTCCTAACAATGATTTCATTGTTTAAACAATGTATTCGGTTTTACATATTTTACATTTCTAAAAACTCACACAGGTGAACTACTTTAAAACCGAAAATTTTTTACGTCATTCATTTGGAAATGTGCTTTTTTATTAGGAAATTAATTTTCAGCCGTGCACCGGAATGTAATGCGAAAATATTGCGATATTTGAATTCGGTATATCATTTTCTAAGATATCCTAACAATGGTTTCATTGTTTAAACAATGTCTTCGGATTTACCTTATATTACATTTCTAAAAACTCACACTGGAAAACTACTTTAAATCCGAAAAATTTTTACTTCATTCATTTGTAAATAGGCTTTTTTATAAGGAAATTCATTTTCAGCCGTGCACCGGAATATAATGCGAAAATATATCGTGTTTTGTATTGGGTATATCAGTTTCCAGGATTCCCAAACAATGGTTTCATTGTTTAAACAATGCATTCGGTTTTGCTTCATTTTACATTTCTAAAAATTCACACAGGCGAACAACTTTAAACCCAGAAATTTTTACTTCATTCATTTCTAAATGGGCTTTTTTATTAGGAAATTAATTTTCAGCCGTGCACCGGAATTTAATTCGAAAATATTGCGTGTTTTGTATTCGGTATATCAGTTTCAAGGCTTTCCTAACAATGGTCTCATTGTTTAAACAATGCATTCAGTTTTACTTTATTTTACATTCCTAAAACTTAACTCAGGCGAACAACTTTAAAACCGTGAAATTTTTACGTCTTTCATTTGGAAATGTGCTTATTTATTAGAAAATTAATTTTCAGCCGTGCCCCGGTATTTAATTCGAAAATATTGCGTGTTTTGTATTCGGTATATCAGTTTAGAGGATTTCCTAACAATGGATTCATTGTTTAAACAATGTATTCAGTTTTACTTTATTTTACATTTCTAAAAATTCACGCAGGCGAACACCTTTAAAACCGAGAAATTTTTACGTCTTTCATTTGGAAATGTGCTTATTTTTTAGAAAATTAATTTTCAGCCGTGCACCGGAATTTAATTCGAAAATATTGCGTGTTTTGTATTCGGTATATCAGTTTCCAGGATTTCCAAACAATGGTTTCATTGTTTAAACAATGTATTCGGTTTTACTTTATTTTACATTTCTAAAAACTCACACAGGTGAACTACTTTAAAACCGAAAATTTTTTACATCATTCCTTTGAAAATGTGCTTATTTCTTAGAAAATTAATTTTCAGCCGTGCACCGGGATGTAATGCGAAAATATCGCATATTTTGTATTCGGTATATCAGTTTCTAGGATTTCCTAACAATGGTTTCATTGTTTAAACAATGTATTCGGTTTTACTTTATTTTACATTTCTAAAAACTCACACAGGTGAACTACTTTAAAACCGAAAATTTTTTACATCATTCCTTTGAAAATGTGCTTTTTTAATAAGAAATTAATTTTCAGCCGTGCACCGGAATTTAATTCGAAAATATTGCGTGTTTTGTATTCGGTATATCAGTTTAGAGGATTTCCTAACAATGGATTCATTGTTTAAACAATGTATTCAGTTTTACTTTATTTTACATTTCTAAAAATTCTGGCAGGTGATCACCTTTAAAACGAAAAAATATTTACGTCATTCATTTGGAAATGTGCTTTTTTATTAGGAAATTAATTTTCAGCCGTGCACCGGAATGTAATGCGAAAATATTGCGAAAATATAAAATTCAAATGGTTTCATTCGGTTTTACATATTTTACATTTCCAAAAACTCACACAGGTGAACTACTTTAAAACCGAAAATTTTTTACGTCATTCATTTGGAAATGTGCTTTTTTATTAGGAAATTAATTTTCAGCCGTGCACCGGAATGTAATGCGAAAATATTGCGATATTTGAATTCGGTATATCATTTTCTAAGATATCCAAACAATGGTTTCATTGTTTAAACAATGCATTCGGTTTTGCTTCATTTTACATTTCTAAAAATTCACACAGGCGAACAACTTTAAACCCAGAAATTTTTACTTCATTCATTTCTAAATGGGCTTTTTTATTAGGAAATTAATTTTCAGCCGTGCACCGGAATTTAATTCGAAAATATTGCGTGTTTTGTATTCGGTATATCAGTTTCAAGGCTTTCCTAACAATGGTCTCATTGTTTAAACAATGCATTCAGTTTTACTTTATTTTACATTCCTAAAACTTAACACAGGCGAACAACTTTAAAACCGTGAAATTTTTACGTCTTTCATTTGGAAATGTGCTTATTTATTAGAAAATTAATTTTCAGCCGTGCCCCGGTATTTAATTCGAAAATATTGCGTGTTTTGTATTCGGTATATCTTTTTCCAGGATTTCCAAACAATGGTTTCATTGTTTAAACAATGTATTCGGTTTTACTTTATTTTACATTTCTAAAAACTCACACTGGCGAACTACTTTAAAACCGAAAAATTTTTACATCATTCCTTTGAAAATGTGCTTATTTCTTAGAAAATTAATTTTCAGCCGTGCACCGGGATGTAATGCGAAAATATCGCATATTTTGTATTCGGTATATCAGTTTCTAGGATTTCCTAACAATGGTTTCATTGTTTAAACAATGTATTCGGTTTTACTTTATTTTACATTTCTAAAAACTCACACAGGTGAACTACTTTAAAACCGAAAATTTTTTACATCATTCCTTTGAAAATGTGCTTTTTTAATAAGAAATTAATTTTCAGCCGTGCACCGGAATTTAATTCGAAAATATTGCGTGTTTTGTATTCGGTATATCAGTTTAGAGGATTTCCTAACAATGGATTCATTGTTTAAACAATGTATTCAGTTTTACTTTATTTTACATTTCTAAAAATTCTGGCAGGTGATCACCTTTAAAACGAAAAAATATTTACGTCATTCATTTGGAAATGTGCTTTTCTATTAGGAAATTAATTTTCAGCCGTGCACCGGAATGTAATGCGAAAATATTGCGAGTTTTGAATTCGGTATATAATTTTCCAAGATATCCTAACAATGGTTTCATTGTTTAAACAATGTCTTCGGTTTTACCTTATATTACATTTCTAAAAACTCACACTGGAAAACTACTTTAAATCCGAAAAATTTTTACTTCATTCATTTGTAAATAGGCTTTTTTATAAGGAAATTCATTTTCAGCCGTGCACCGGAATTTAATGCGAAAATATATCGTGTTTTGTATTGGGTATATCAGTTTCCAGGATTCCCAAACAATGGTTTCATTGTTTAAACAATGCATTCGGTTTTGCTTCATTTTACATTTCTAAAAATTCACACAGGCGAACAACTTTAAAACCAGAAATTTTTACTTCATTCATTTCTAAATGGGCTTTTTTATTAGGAAATTAATTTTCAGCCGTGCACCGGAATTTAATTCGAAAATATTGCGTGTTTTGTATTCGGTATATCAGTTTCAAGGCTTTCCTAACAATAGTCTCATTGTTTAAACAATGCATTCAGTTTTACTTTATTTACATTTCCAAAAATTCACACAGGCGAACAACTTTAAATCCGAGAAATTTTTACGTCATTCATTTGGAAATGTGCTTATTTATTAGAAAATTAATTTTCAGCCGTGCACCGGAATTTAATTCGAAAATATTGCGTGTTTTGTATTCGGTATATCAGTTTCCAGGATTTCCAAACAATGGTTTCATTGTTTAAACAATGTATTCGGTTTTCTTTTATTTTACATTTCTAAAAACTCACACTGGGGAACTACTTTAAAACCGAAAAAATTTTACACCATTCATTTAAATATGTGCTTATGTCCAAGCCGGGAATCAAACCCGGTCCCCTAGAATAGATCTCCAGTGCTCTACCACTAAGCCACAAGAAAGATGGCATCTCTCACTTATAAAATTCGGTAAGATTGCAACCACAGCACTAGAGGGAAAAGATTTCATGAGTACACAATCTAGTGGCGAAACATGAGTAGCAAATGAACGCAGCATCGGTGAATATACATTTTTAATTAATTTTTTAACTACTTTTCAGCAGTGAAATTACGCTTCATATTATTGAATATTAAATAAGTGAATAGTCACATTGCTAACAAGTCGTAAACAGACTTATATAAGTGACAGATGCCAGGCTGGGCACCGTCCTTGTGGCTTAGTGGTAGAGCCCTGGAGCTCCAGGGGCCCGGGATCGATTCCCGTCTTGAACAATTTCACTAAGTTGGTTTACGATTTGTTAGCAATGTGATTATTCACGTATTTAATATTCAATGGTTTCATTGTTTAAACAATATTCGCTTTTACTTTATTTTACATTTCTAAAAACTCACACTGGCGAACTACTTTAAAACCGAAAAATTTTTACATAATTCCTTTGAAAATGTGCTTATTTCTTAGAAAATATATTTTCAGCCGTCCCCCGGAATTTATTTCGAAAATATCGCATATTTTGTATTTGGTATATCAGTTTCTAGGATTTCCTAACAATGATTTCATTGTTTAAACAATGTATTCGGTTTTACATATTTTACATTTCTAAAAACTCACACAGGTGAACTACTTTAAAACCGAAAATTTTTTACGTCATTCATTTGGAAATGTGCTTTTTTATTAGGAAATTAATTTTCAGCCGTGCACCGGAATGTAATGCGAAAATATTGCGAGTTTTGAATTCGGTATATAATTTTCCAAGATATCCTAACAATGGTTTCATTGTTTAAACAATGTCTTCGGTTTTACCTTATATTACATTTCTAAAAACTCACACTGGAAAACTACTTTAAATCCGAAAAATTTTTACTTCATTCATTTGTAAATAGGCTTTTTTATAAGGAAATTCATTTTCAGCCGTGCACCGGAATTTAATGCGAAAATATATCGTGTTTTGTATTGGGTATATCAGTTTCCAGGATTCCCAAACAATGGTTTCATTGTTTAAACAATGCATTCGGTTTTGCTTCATTTTACATTTCTAAAAATTCACACAGGCGAACAACTTTAAAACCAGAAATTTTTACTTCATTCATTTCTAAATGGGCTTTTTTATTAGGAAATTAATTTTCAGCCGTGCACCGGAATTTAATTCGAAAATATTGCGTGTTTTGTATTCGGTATATCAGTTTCAAGGCTTTCCTAACAATAGTCTCATTGTTTAAACAAGGCATTCAGTTTTACTTTATTTACATTTCCAAAAATTCACACAGGCGAACAACTTTAAATCCGAGAAATTTTTACGTCTTTCATTTGTAAATAGGCTTATTTATTAGAAAATTAATTTTCAACCGTGCACCGGAATTTAATTCGAAAATATTGCGTGTTTTGTATTCGGTATATCAGTTTCCAGGATTTCCAAACAATGGTTTCATTGTTTAAACAATGTATTCGGTTTTCTTTTATTTTACATTTCTAAAAACTCACACTGGGGAACTACTTTAAAACCGAAAAAATCTTACACCATTCATTTAAATATGTGCTTATGTCCAAGCCGGGAATCAAACCCGGTCCCCTGGAATAGATCTCCAGTGCTCTACCACTAAGCCACAAGAAAGATGGCATCTCTCACTTATAAAATTCGGTAAGATTGCAACCACAGCACTAGAGGGAAAAGATTTCATGAGTATACAATCTAGTGGCGAAACATGAGTAGCAAATGAACGCAGCATCGGTGAATATACATTTTTAATTAATTTTTTAACTACTTTTCAGCAGTGAAATTACGCTTCATATTATTGAATATTAAATAAGTGAATAGTCACATTGCTAACAAGTCGTAAACAGACTTATATAAGTGACAGATGCCAGGCTGGGCACCGTCCTTGTGGCTTAGTGGTAGAGCCCTGGAGCTCCAGGGGCCCGGGATCGATTCCCGTCTTGAACAATTTCACTAAGTTGGTTTACGATTTGTTAGCAATGTGATTATTCACGTATTTAATATTCAATGGTTTCATTGTTTAAACAATATTCGCTTTTACTTTATTTTACATTTCTAAAAACTCACACTGGCGAACTACTTTAAAACCGAAAAATTTTTACATAATTCCTTTGAAAATGTGCTTATTTCTTAGAAAATATATTTTCAGCCGTCCCCCGGAATTTAT
Source organism: Maratus speciosus (assembly GCA_963932465.1). Classification (NCBI taxonomy): domain Eukaryota; kingdom Metazoa; phylum Arthropoda; class Arachnida; order Araneae; family Salticidae; genus Maratus; species Maratus speciosus. The sequence goes on from CAWVRF010000637.1 coordinate 92,555, forward strand.
TTCGAAAATATCGCATATTTTGTATTCGGTATATCAGTTTCTAGGATTTCCTAACAATGATTTCATTGTTTAAACAATGTATTCGGTTTTACATATTTTACATTTCTAAAAACTCACACAGGTGAACTACTTTAAAACCGAAAATTTTTTACGTCATTCATTTGGAAATGTGCTTTTTTATTAGGAAATTAATTTTCAGCCGTGCACCGGAATGTAATGCGAAAATATTGCGATATTTGAATTCGGAATATCATTTTCTAAGATATCCAAACAATGGTTTCATTGTTTAAACAATGCATTCGGTTTTGCTTCATTTTACATTTCTAAAAATTCACACAGGCGAACAACTTTAAACCCAGAAATTTTTACTTCATTCATTTCTAAATGGGCTTTTTTATTAGGAAATTAATTTTCAGCCGTGCACCGGAATTTAATTCGAAAATATTGCGTGTTTTGTATTCGGTATATCAGTTTGAAGGCTTTCCTAACAATGGTCTCATTGTTTAAACAATGCATTCAGTTTTACTTTATTTTACATTCCTAAAACTTAACACAGGCGATCAACTTTAAAACCGTGAAATTTTTACGTCTTTCATTTGGAAATGTGCTTATTTATTAGAAAATTAATTTTCAGCCGTGCCCCGGTATTTAATTCGAAAATATTGCGTGTTTTGTATTCGGTATATCAGTTTCCAGGATTTCCAAACAATGGTTTCATTGTTTAAACAATGTATTCGGTTTTACTTTATTTTACATTTCTAAAAACTCACACTGGCGAACTACTTTAAAACCGAAAAATTTTTACATCATTCCTTTGAAAATGTGCTTATTTCTTAGAAAATTAATTTTCAGCCGTGCACCGGAATGTAATGCGAAAATATTGCGAGTTTTGAATTCGGTATATAATTTTCCAAGATATCCTAACAATGGTTTCATTGTTTAAACAATGTCTTCGGTTTTACCTTATATTACATTTCTAAAAACTCACACTGGAAAACTACTTTAAATCCGAAAAATTTTTACTTCATTCATTTGTAAATAGGCTTTTTTATAAGGAAATTCATTTTCAGCCGTGCACCGGAATTTAATGCGAAAATATATCGTGTTTTGTATTGGGTATATCAGTTTCCAGGATTCCCAAACAATGGTTTCATTGTTTAAACAATGCATTCGGTTTTGCTTCATTTTACATTTCTAAAAATTCACACAGGCGAACAACTTTAAAACCAGAAATTTTTACTTCATTCATTTCTAAATGGGCTTTTTTATTAGGAAATTAATTTTCAGCCGTGCACCGGAATTTAATTCGAAAATATTGCGTGTTTTGTATTCGGTATATCAGTTTCAAGGCTTTCCTAACAATAGTCTCATTGTTTAAACAATGCATTCAGTTTTACTTTATTTACATTTCCAAAAATTCACACAGGTGAACAACTTTAAATCCGAGAAATTTTTACGTCTTTCATTTGTAAATAGGCTTATTTATTAGAAAATTAATTTTCAGCCGTGCACCGGAATTTAATTCGAAAATATTGCGTGTTTTGTATTCGGTATATCAGTTTCCAGGATTTCCAAACAATGGTTTCATTGTTTAAACAATGTATTCGGTTTTCTTTTATTTTACATTTCTAAAAACTCACACTGGGGAACTACTTTAAAACCGAAAAAATTTTACACCATTCATTTAAATATGTGCTTATATCCAAGCCGGGAATCAAACCCGGTCCCCTGGAATAGATCTCCAGTGCTCTACCACTAAGCCACAAGAAAGATGGCATCTCTCACTTATAAAATTCGGTAAGATTGCAACCACAGCACTAGAGGGAAAAGATTTCATGAGTACACAATCTAGTGGCGAAACATGAGTAGCAAATGAACGCAGCATCGGTGAATATACATTTTTAATTAATTTTTTAACTACTTTTCAGCAGTGAAATTACGCTTCATATTATTGAATATTAAATAAGTGAATAGTCACATTGCTAACAAGTCGTAAACAGACTTATATAAGTGACAGATGCCAAGCTGGGCACCGTCCTTGTGGCTTAGTGGTAGAGCCCTTTAGCTCCAGGGGCCCGGGATCGATTCCCGTCTTGAACAATTTCACTAAGTTGGTTTACGATTTGTTAGCAATGTGATTATTCACGTATTTAATATTCAATGGTTTCATTGTTTAAACAATATTCGCTTTTACTTTATTTTACATTTCTAAAAACTCACACTGGCGAACTACTTTAAAACCGAAAAATTTTTACATAATTCCTTTGAAAATGTGCTTATTTCTTAGAAAATATATTTTCAGCCGTCCCCCGGAATTTATTTCGAAAATATCGCATATTTTGTATTCGGTATATCAGTTTCTGGGATTTCCTAACAATGATTTCATTGTTTAAACAATGTATTCGGTTTTACATATTTTACATTTCTAAAAACTCACACAGGTGATCTACTTTAAAACCGAAAATTTTTTACGTCATTCTCTTGGAAATGTGCTTTTTTATTAGGAAATTAATTTTCAGCCGTGCACCGGAATGTAATGCGAAAATATTGCGATATTTGAATTCGGTATATCATTTTCTAAGATATCCAAACAATGGTTTCATTGTTTAAACAATGCATTCGGTTTTGCTTCATTTTACATTTCTAAAAATTCACACAGGCGAACAACTTTAAACCCAGAAATTTTTACTTCATTCATTTCTAAATGGGCTTTTTTATTAGGAAATTAATTTTCAGCCGTGCACCGGAATTTAATTCGAAAATATTGCGTGTTTTGTATTCGGTATATCAGTTTCAAGGCTTTCCTAACAATGGTCTCATTGTTTATACAATGCATTCAGTTTTACTTTATTTTACATTCCTAAAACTTAACACAGGCGAACAACTTTAAAACCGTGAAATTTTTACGTCTTTCATTTGGAAATGTGCTTATTTATTAGAAAATTAATTTTCAGCCGTGCCCCGGTATTTAATTCGAAAATATTGCGTGTTTTGTATTCGGTATATCAGTTTCCAGGATTTCCAAACAATGGTTTCATTGTTTAAACAATGTATTCGGTTTTACTTTATTTTACATTTCTAAAAACTCCCACTGGCGAACTACTTTAAAACCGAAAAATTTTTACATCATTCCTTTGAAAATGTGCTTATTTCTTAGAAAATTAATTTTCAGCCGTGCACCGGGATGTAATGCGAAAATATCGCATATTTTGTATTCGGCATATCAGTTTCTAGGATTTCCTAACAATGGTTTCATTGTTTAAACAATGTATTCGGTTTTACTTTATTTTACATTTCTAAAAACTCACACAGGTGAACTACTTTAAAACCGAAAATTTTTTACATCATTCCTTTGAAAATGTGCTTTTTTAATAAGAAATTAATTTTCAGCCGTGCACCGGAATTTAATTCGAAAATATTGCGTGTTTTGTATTCGGTATATCAGTTTAGAGGATTTCCTAACAATGGATTCATTGTTTAAACAATGTATTCAGTTTTACTTTATTTTACATTTCTAAAAATTCTGGCAGGTGATCACCTTTAAAACGAAAAAATATTTACGTCATTCATTTGGAAATGTGCTTTTTTATTAGGAAATTAATTTTCAGCCGTGCACCGGAATGTAATGCGAAAATATTGCGAGTTTTGAATTCGGTATATAATTTTCCAAGATATCCTAACAATGGTTTCATTGTTTAAACAATGTCTTCGGTTTTACCTTATATTACATTTCTAAAAACTCACACTGGAAAACTACTTTAAATCCGAAAAATTTTTACTTCATTCATTTGTAAATAGGCTTTTTTATAAGGAAATTCATTTTCAGCCGTGCACCGGAATTTAATGCGAAAATATATCGTGTTTTGTATTGGGTATATCAGTTTCCAGGATTCCCAAACAATGGTTTCATTGTTTAAACAATGCATTCGGTTTTGCTTCATTTTACATTTCTAAAAATTCACACAGGCGAACAACTTTAAAACCAGAAATTTTTACTTCATTCATTTCTAAATGGGCTTTTTTATTAGGAAATTAATTTTCAGCCGTGCACCGGAAATTAATTCGAAAATATTGCGTGTTTTGTATTCGGTATATCAGTTTCAAGGCTTTCCTAACAATAGTCTCATTGTTTAAACAATGCATTCAGTTTTACTTTATTTACATTTCCAAAAATTCACACAGGCGAACAACTTTAAATCCGAGAAATTTTTACGTCTTTCATTTGTAAATAGGCTTATTTATTAGAAAATTAATTTTCAGCCGTGCACCGGAATTTAATTCGAAAATATTGCGTGTTTTGTATTCGGTATATCAGTTTCCAGGATTTCCAAACAATGGTTTCATTGTTTAAACAATGTATTCGGTTTTCTTTTATTTTACATTTCTAAAAACTCACACTGGGGAACTACTTTAAAACCGAAAAAATTTTACACCATTCATTTAAATATGTGCTTATGTCCAAGCCGGGAATCAAACCCGGTCCCCTGGAATAGATCTCCAGTGCTCTACCACTAAGCCACAAGAAAGATGGCATCTCTCACTTATAAAATTCGGTAAGATTGCAACCACAGCACTAGAGGGAAAAGATTTCATGAGTACACAATCTAGTGGCGAAACATGAGTAGCAAATGAACGCAGCATCGGTGAATATACATTTTTAATTAATTTTTTAACTACTTTTCAGCAGTGAAATTACGCTTCATATTATTGAATATTAAATAAGTGAACAGTCACATTGCTAACAAGTCGTAAACAGACTTATATAAGTGACAGATGCCAAGCTGGGCACCGTCCTTGTGGCTTAGTGGTAGAGCCCTGGAGCTCCAGGGGCCCGGGATCGATTCCCGTCTTGAACAATTTCACTAAGTTGGTTTACGATTTGTTAGCAATGTGATTATTCACGTATTTAATATTCAATGGTTTCATTGTTTAAACAATATTCGCTTTTACTTTATTTTACATTTCTAAAAACTCACACTGGCGAAATACTTTAAAACCGAAAAATTTTTATATAAATCCTTTGAAAATGTGCTTATATCTTAGAAAATATATTTTCAGCCGTCCCCCGGAATTTATTTCGAAAATATCGCATATTTTGTATTCGGTATATCAGTTTCTAGGATTTCCTAACAATGATTTCATTGTTTAAACAATGTATTCGGTTTTACATATTTTACATTTCTAAAAACTCACACAGGTGAACTACTTTAAAACCGAAAATTTTTTACGTCATTCATTTGGAAATGTGCTTTTTTATTAGGAAATTAATTTTCAGCCGTGCACCGGAATGTAATGCGAAAATATTGCGATATTTGAATTCGGTATATCATTTTCTAAGATATCCAAACAATGGTTTCATTGTTTAAACAATGCATTCGGTTTTGCTTCATTTTACATTTCTAAAAATTCACACAGGCGAACAACTTTAAACCCAGAAATTTTTACTTCATTCATTTCTAAATGGGCTTTTTTATTAGGAAATTAATTTTCAGCCGTGCACCGGAATTTAATTCGAAAATATTGCGTGTTTTGTATTCGGTATATCAGTTTCAAGGCTTTCCTAACAATGGTCTCATTGTTTAAACAATGCATTCAGTTTTACTTTATTTTACATTCCTAAAACTTAACACAGGCGAACAACTTTAAAACCGTGAAATTTTTACGTCTTTCATTTGGAAATGTGCTTATTTATTAGAAAATTAATTTTCAGCCGTGCCCCGGTATTTAATTCGAAAGTATTGCGTGTTTTGTATTCGGTATATCAGTTTCCAGGATTTCCAAACAATGGTTTCATTGTATAAACAATGTATTCGGTTTTACTTTATTTTACATTTCTAAAAACTCACACTGGCGAACTACTTTAAAACCGAAAAATTTTTACATAATTCCTTTGAAAATGTGCTTATTTCTTAGAAAATATATTTTCAGCCGTGCCTCGGAATTTATTTCGAAAATATCGCATATTTTATATTCGGTATATCAGTTTCTAGGATTTCCTAACAATGGTTTCATTGTTTAAACAATGTATTCGGTTTTACTTTATTTTACATTTCTAAAAACTAACACAGGTGAACTACTCCAAAACCGAAATTTTTTTACGTCATTCATTTGGAAATGTGCTTTTTTATTAGGAAATTAATTTTCAGCCGTGCACCGGAATTTAATTCGAAAATATTGCGTGTTTTGTATTCGGTATATCAGTTTAGAGGATTTCCTAACAATGGATTCATTGTTTAAACAATGTATTCAGTTTTACTTTATTTTACATTTCTAAAAATTCACGCAGGCGAACACCTTTAAAACGAAAAAATATTTACGTCATTCATTTGGAAATGTGCTTTTTTATTAGGAAATTATTTTTCAGCCGTGCATCGGAATGTAATGCGAAAATATTGCGAGTTTTGAATTCGGTATATCATTTTCCGAGTTTTCCTAACAACGGTTTCATTGTTTAAACAATGTCTTCGGTTTTACCTTATATTACATTTCTAAAAACTCACACTGGCAAACTACTTTAAATCCGAAAAATTTTTACTTCATTCATTTGTAAATAGGCTTTTTTATAAGGAAATTCATTTTCAGCCGTGCACCGGAATTTAATGCGAAAATATATCGTGTTTTGTATTGGGTATATCAGTTTCCAGGATTCCCAAACAATGGTTTCATTGTTTAAACAATGCATTCGGTTTTGCTTCATTTTACATTTCTAAAAATTCACACAGGCGAACAACTTTAAAACCAGAAATTTTTACTTCATTCATTTCTAAATGGGCTTTTTTATTAGGAAATTAATTTTCAGCCGTGCACCGGAATTTAATTCGAAAATATTGCGTGTTTTGTATTCGGTATATCAGTTTCAAGGCTTTCCTTACAATGGTCTCATTGTTTAAACAATTCATTCAGTTTTACTTTATTTTACATTTCCAAAAATTCACACAGGCGAACAACTTTAAAACCGAGAAATTTTTACGTCTTTCATTTGGAAATGTGCTTATTTATTAGAAAATTAATTTTCAGCCGTGCATCGGAATTTAATTCGAAAATATTGCGTGTTTTGTATTCGGTATATCAGTTTCCAGGATTTCCAAACAATGGTTTCATTGTTTAAACAATGTCTTCGGTTTTACCTTATATTACATTTCTAAAAACTCACACTGGCAAACTACTTTAAATCCGAAAAATTTTTACTTCATTCATTTGTAAATAGACTTTTTTATTAGCAAATTAATTTTCAGCCGTGCACCGGAATTTAATTAGAAAATATTGCGTGTTTTGTATTCGGTATATCAGTTTCAAGGATTTCCTAACAATGGTTTCATTGTTTAAACAATGTATTCGGTTTTACTTTATTTTACATTTCTAAAAACTCACACTGGCGAACTACTTTAAAACCAAAAAATTTTACACCATTCATTTGAAAATGTGCTTATGTCCAAGCCGGGAATCAAACCCGGTCCCCTGGAATAGATCTCCAGTGCTCTACCACTAAGCCACAAGGACGATGGCATCTCTCACTTATAAAATTCGGTAAGGTTGCAACCACAGCACTAGATGGAAAAGAATTCATGAGTACACAATCTAGTGGCGAAACAGGAGTAGCAAATGAACGCAGCATCGGTGAATATACATTTTTAATTAATTTTTTAACTACTTTTCAGCAGTGAAATTACGCTTCATATTATTGAATATTAAATAAGTGAATAGTCACATTGCTAACAAGTCGTAAACAGACTTATATAAGTGACAAATGCCAAGCTGGGCACCGTCCTTGTGGCTTAGTGGTAGAGCACTGGAGCTCCAGGGTCCCGGGACCGATTCCCGTCTTGAACAATTTCACTAAGTTGGTTTACGATTTGTTAGCAATGTGATTATTCACGTATTTAATATTCAATGGTTTCATTGTTTAGACAATATTCGCTTTTACTTTATTTTACATTTCTAAAAACTCACACTGGCGAACTACATTAAAACCGAAAAATTTTTACATAAATCCTTTGAAAATGTGCTTATATCATAGAAAATATATTTTCAGCCGTGCTCCGGAATTTATTTCGAAAATATCGCATATTTTGTATTCGGTATATCAGTTTCTAGGATTTCCTAACAATGATTTCATTGTTTAAACAATGTATTCGGTTTTACTTTATTTTACATTTCTAAAAACTCACACAGGTGAACTACTTTAAAACCGAAAATTTTTTACGTCATTCATTTGGAAACGTGCTTTTTTATTAGGAAATTAATTTTCAGCCGTGCACCGGAATGTAATGCGAAAATATTGCGAGTTTTGAATTCGGTATATCATTTTCCAAGATATCCTAACAATGGTTTCATTGTTTAAACAATGTCTTCGGTTTTACCTTATATTACATTTCTAAAAACTCACACTGGAAAACTACTTTAAATCCGAAAAATTTTTACTTCATTCATTTATAAATAGGCTTTTTTATAAGGAAATTCATTATCAGCCGTGCACCGGAATATAATGTGAAAATATATCGTGTTTTGTATTGGGTATATCAGTTTCCACGATTCCCAAACAATGGTTTTATTGTTTAAACAATGCATTCGGTTTTACCTTATATTACATTTCTAAAAACTCACACTGGCAAACTACTTTAAATCCGAAAAATTTTTACTTCATTCATTTGTAAATAGGCTTTTTTATAAGGAAATTCATTTTCAACCGTGCACCGGAATTTAATGCGAAAATATATCGTGTTTTGTATTGGGTATATCAGTTTCCAGGATTCCCAAACAATGGTTTCATTGTTTAAACAATGCATTCGGTTTTGCTTCATTTTACATTTCTAAAAATTCACACAGGCAAACAACTTTAAAACCAGAAATTTTTAGTTCATTCATTTCTAAATGGGCTTTTTTATTAGGAAATTAATTTTCAGCCGTGCACCGGAATTTAATTCGAAAATATTGCGTGTTTTGTATTCGGTATATCCGTTTTAAGGCTTTCCTTACGATGGTCTCATTGTTTAAACAATTCATTCAGTTTTACTTTATTTTACATTTCCAAAAATTCACACAGGCGAACTACTTTAAAACCGAAAATTTTTTACATCATTCCTTTGAAAATGTGCTTATTTCTTAGAAAATTAATTTTCAGCCGTGCACCGGGATGTAATGCGAAAATATCGCATATTTTGTATTCGGTATATCAGTTTCTAGGATTTCCTAACAATGGTTTCATTGTTTAAACAATGTATTCGGTTTTACTTTATTTTACATTTCTAAAAACTCACACAGGTGAACTACTTTAAAACCGAAAATTTTTTACGTCATTCATTTGGAAATGTGCTTTTTTATTAGGAAATTAATTTTCAGCCGTGCACCGGAATTTAATTCGAAAATATTGCGTGTTTTGTATTCAGTATATCAGTTTAGAGGATTTCCTAACAATGGATTCATTGTTTAAACAATGTATTCAGTTTTACTTTATTTTACATTTCTAAAAATTCACGCAGGCGAACACCTTTAAAAAGAAAAAATATTTACGTCATTCATTTGGAAATGTGCTTTTTTATTAGGAAATTATTTTTCAGCCGTGCATCGGAATGTAATGCGAAAATATTGCGAGTTTTGAATTCGGTATATCATTTTCCGAGTTTTCCTAACAATGGTTTCATTGTTTAAACAATGTCTTCGGTTTTACCTTATATTACATTTCTAAAAACTCACACTGGCAAGCTAATTTAAATCCGAAAAATTTTTACTTCATTCATTTGTAAATAGGCTTTTTTATTAGCAAATTAATTTTCAGCCGTGCACCGGAATTTAATTAGAAAATATTGCGTGTTTTGTATTCGGTATATCAGTTTCAAGGATTTCCTAACAATGGTTTCATTGTTTAAACAATGTATTCGGTTTTACTTTATTTTACATTTCTAAAAACTCACACTGGCGAACTACTTTAAAACCAAAAAATTTTACACCATTCATTTGAAAATGTGCTTATGTCCAAGCCGGGAATCAAACCCGGTCCCCTGGAATAGATCTCCAGTGCTCTACCACTAAGCCACAAGGACGATGGCATCTCTCACTTATAAAATTCGGTAAGGTTGCAACCACAGCACTAGATGGAAAAGAATTCATGAGTACACAATCTAGTGGCGAAACAGGAGTAGCAAATGAACGCAGCATCGGTGAATATACATTTTTAATTAATTTTTTAACTACTTTTCAGCAGTGAAATTACGCTTCATATTATTGAATATTAAATAAGTGAATAGTCACATTGCTAACAAGTCGTAAACAGACTTATATAAGTGACAAATGCCAAGCTGGGCACCGTCCTTGTGGCTTAGTGGTAGAGCACTGGAGCTCCAGGGGCCCGGGATCGATTCCCGTCTTGAACAATTTCACTAAGTTGGTTTACGATTTGTTAGCAATGTGATTATTCACGTATTTAATATTCAATGGTTTCATTGTTTAGACAATATTCGCTTTTACTTTATTTTACATTTCTAAAAACTCACACTGGCGAACTACATTAAAACCGAAAAATTTTTACATAAATCCTTTGAAAATGTGCTTATATCATAGAAAATATATTTTCAGCCGTGCCCCGGAATTTATTTCGAAAATATCGCATATTTTGTATTCGGTATATCAGTTTCTAGGATTTCCTAACAATGATTTCATTGTTTAAACAATGTATTCGGTTTTACTTTATTTTGCATTTCTAAAAACTCACACAGGTGAACTACTTTGAAACCGAAAATTTTTTACGTCATTCATTTGGAAATGTGCTTTTTTATTAGGAAATTAATTTTCAGCCGTGCACCGAATTTTAATTCGAAAATATTGCGTGTTTTGTATTCGGTATATCAGTTTAGAGGATTTCCTAACAATGGATTCATTGTTTAAACAATGTATTCAGTTTTACTTTATTTTACATTTCTAAAAATTCACGCAGTCGAACACCTTTAAAACGAAAAAATATTTACGTCATTCATTTGGAAATGTGCTTTTTTATTAGGAAATTATTTTTCACCCGTGCATCGGAATGTAATGCGAAAATATTGCGTGTTTTGTATTCGGTATATCAGTTTCAAGGCTTTCCTTACAATGGTCTCATTGTTTAAACAATTCATTCAGTTTTACTTTATCTTACATTTCCAAAAATTCACACAGGCGAACAACTTTAAAACCGAGAAATTTTTACGTCTTTCATTTGGAAATGTGCTTATTTATAAGAAAATTAATTTTCAGCCGTGCACCGGAATTTAATTCGAAAATATTGCGTGTTTTGAATTCGGTATATCATTTTCCGAGTTTTCCTAACAACGGTTTCATTGTTTAAACAATGTCTTCGGTTTTACCTTATATTACATTTCTAAAAACTCACACTGGCAAACTACTTTAAATCCGAAAAATTTTTACTTCATTCATTTGTAAATAGGCTTTTTTATAAGGAAATTCATTTTCAGCCGTGCACCGGAATTTAATGCGAAAATATATCGTGTTTTGTATTGGGTATATCAGTTTCCAGGATTCCCAAACAATGGTTTCATTGTTGAAACAATGCATTCGGTTTTGCTTCAATTTACATTTCTCAAAATTCACACAGGCAAACAACTTTAAAACCAGAAATTTTTACTTCATTCATTTCTAAATGGGCTTTTTTATTAGGAAATTAATTTTCAGCCGTGCACCGGAATTTAATTCGAAAATATTGCGTGTTTTGTATTCGGTATATCAGTTTCAAGGCTTTCCTTACAATGGTCTCATTGTTTAAACAATTCATTCAGTTTTACTTTATCTTACATTTCCAAAAATTCACACAGGCGAACAACTTTAAAACCGGGAAATTTTTACGTCTTTCATTTGGAAATGTGCTTATTTATTAGAAAATTAATTTTCAGCCGTGCACCGGGATGTAATGCGAAAATATCGCATATTTTGTATTCGGTATATCAGTTTCTAGGATTTCCTAACAATGGTTTCATTGTTTAAACAATGTATTCGGTTTTACTTTATTTTACATTTCTAAAAACTCACACAGGTGAACCACTTTAAAACCGAAAATTTTTTACATCATTCCTTTGAAAATGTGCTTTTTTAATAAGAAATTAATTTTCAGCCGTGCACCGGAATTTAATTCGAAAATATTGCGTGTTTTGTATTCGGTATGTCAGTTTAGAGGATTCCCAAACAATGGGCCCCACCAGTGGCCGAGAGGTTCTGCTCTCGAAGCTGGTAGACGGGAGGTGCTGGGTTCGATCCCAATCGCGCCCGTCGGCCTAATCGTTCGGAGTTTTCGTGGTTTTCTTCGAGCCGTGGATCTTCCATGCGTTAATACGGATTAGGTTCCCTTAGAAAGACCCCCACGGAGGGCACTCCCCCCGGGCCTATATCCCTCGTGTAGATAATTGGCCGTCAAAAATCAACCCAACCCAACCCAACCCAAACAATGGTTTCATTGTTTAAACAATGCATTCGGTTTTGCTTCATTTTACATTTCTAAAAACTCACACAGGTGAACTACTTTAAAACCGAAAATTTTTTACGTCATTCATTTGGAAATGTGCTTTTTTATTAGGAAATTAATTTTCAGCCGTGCACCGGAATGTAATGCGAAAATATTGCGAGTTTTGAATTCGGTATATCATTTTCCAAGATATCCTAACAATGGTTTCATTGTTTAAACAATGTCTTCGGTTTTACCTTATATTACATTTCTAAAAACTCACACTGGAAAACTACTTTAAATCCGAAAAATTTTTACTTCATTTATTTGTAAATAGGCTTTTTTATAAGGAAATTCATTATCAGCCGTGCACCGGAATATAATGTGAAAATAAATCGTGTTTTGTATTGGGTATATCAGTTTCCACGATTCCCAAACAATGGTTTCATTGTTTAAACAATGCATTCGGTTTTGCTTCATTTTACATTTCTAAAAACTCACACAGGCGAACAACTTTAAACCCAGAAATGTTTACTTCATTCATTTCTAAATGGGCTTTTTTATTAGGAAATCAATTTTCAGCCGTGCACCGGAATTTAATTCGCAAATATTGCGTGTTTTGTATTCGGTATATATGTTTCCAGGATTTTCAAACAATGGTTTCATTGTTTAAACAATGTATTCGGTTTTACTTTATTTTACATTTCTAAAAACTCACACTGGCGAAATACTTTAAAACCGAAAAATTTTTACATCATTCCTTTGAAAATGTGCTTATTTCTTAGAAAATTAATTTTCAGCCGTGCACCGGATTGTAATGCGAAAATATCGCATATTTTGTATTCGGTATATCAGTTTCTAGTATTTCCTAACAATGGTCTCATTGTTTAAACAATGCATTCAGTTTTACTTTATTTTACATTTCCAAAAATTCACACAGGCGAACACCTTTAAAACGAAAAAATATTTACGTCATTCACGTTTAAATGTGCTTATTTTTTAGGAAATTAATTTTCAGCCATGCACCGGAATTTAATTCGAAAATTTTGCATGTTTTCTATACGGTATATCAGTTCCTAAGATTTCCTAACAATGGTTTCATTGTTTAAACAATGTATTCAGTTTTACTTTATTTTACATTTCTAAAAATTCACACAGGCGAACAACTTTAAAACGAAAAAATATTTACGTCATTCATTTGGAAATGTGCTTTTTAATTAGGAAATTAATTTTCAGCCGTACACCGGAATGTAATGCGAAAATATTGCGTGTTTTTTATTCGGTATATCAGTTTCCAGGATTCCCTAACAATGGTTTCAATTTTTAAACAATGTATTCGGGGTTGGGTTGATTGTTGACGGCCGATTATCTACTCGAGGGATATAGGCCCTAGGGGAAGTGCCCTTCGTGGGGGTTTATCTAAGGGAACCTAACCCGTATTTACGCATGGAAAATCCAAGGGTTCGAAGAAAACCACGAAAACTCCGAAACAGTTAGGCCGACGTGCGCGGTTGGGTTCGAACCCAGCACCTCCCGTCTACCAGCTTCGAGAGCAGAACCTCTCAGCGACAGGTGGGGCCAAAGTATTCGGTTTTAGTTTATTTTACATTTCTAAAAACTCACACTAGCGAAGTACTTTAAAACCGAAAAATTTTTACACCATTCATTTGAAAATGTGCTTATGTCCAAGCCGGGAATCGAACCCGGTGCCCTGGAATAGATCTCCGGTTCTCTACCACTAAGCCACAAGGACTATGGCATCTCTCACTTATAAAAGTTGGTAAGGATGCAACCACAGCACTAGATGGAAAAGACTTCAAGAGCACACAATCTAGTGGCGAAACATGAGTTGCAAATGAACCCAGCATCGGTGAATTTACATTTTTAATTAATTTTTCAACTACATTTCAGCAGTGAAATTACGCTTCAAATTATTGAATATTAAATACGTGAATAGTCACATTGCTAACAAGTCGTAAACAGACTTATATAAGTGACAGATGCCAAGCTGGGCACCGTCCTTGTGGCTTAGTGGTAGAGCCCTGGAGCTCCAGCGGCCCGGGATCGATTCCCGATTGGCAATGTTCACGTATTTAATATTCAATGGTTTCATTGTTTAAACAATATTCGCTTTTACTTTATTTTACATTTCTAAAAACTCACACTGGCGAACTACTTTAAAACCGAAAAAGTTTTACATAATTCCTTTGAAAATGTGCTTATTTCTTAGAAAATATATTTTCAGCCGTGCCCCGGAATTTATTTCGAAAATATCGCATATTTTGTATTCGGTATATCAGTTTCTAGGATTTCCTAACAATGGTTTCATTGTTTAAACAATGTATTCGGTTTTACTTTATTTTATATTTCTAAAAACTCACACAGGTGAACTACATTAAAACCGAAATTTTTTTACGTCATTCATTTGGGAATGTGCTTTTTTATTAAGAAATTAATTTTCAGCCGTGCACCGGAATGTAATGCGAAAATATTGCGAGTTTTGAATTCGGTATATCATTTTCCAAGATATCCTAACAATGGTTTCATTGTTTAAACAATGTCTTCGGTTTTACCTTATATTACATTTCTAAAAACTCACACTGGAAAACTACTTTAAATCCGAAAAATTTTTACTTCATTCATTTGTAGATAGGCTTTTTTATAAGGAAATTCATTTTCAGCCGTGCACCGGAATATAATGCGAAAATATATCGTGTTTTGTATTGGGTATATCAGTTTCCAGGATTCCCAAACAATGGTTTCATTGTTTAAACAATGCATTCGGTTTTGCTTCATTTTACATTTCTAAAAATTCACACAGGCGAACAACTTTAAACCCAGAAATTTTTACTACATTCATTTGTAAATGGGCTTTTTATTAGGAAATTAATTTTCAGCCGTGCACCGGAATTTAATTCGAAAATATTGCGTGTTTTGTATTCGCTATATCAGTTTAGAGGATTTCCTAACAATGGATTCATTGTTGAACAATGTCTTCGGTTTTACCTTATATTATATTTCTAAAAACTCACACTGGAAAACTAATTTAAATCCGAAAAATTTTTACTTCATTCATTTGTAAATAGGCTTTTTTATAAGGAAATTCATTTTCAGCCGTGCACCGGAATTTAATGCGAAAATATATCGTGTTTTGTATTGGGTATATCAGTTTCCAGGATTCCCAAACAATGGTTTCATTGTTTAAACAATGCATTCGGTTTTGCTTCATTTTACATTTCTAAAAATTCACACAGGCGAACAACTTTAAAACCAGAAATTTTTACGTCTTTCATTTGGAGATGTGCTTATTTATTAGAAAATTAATTTTCAGCCGTGCACCGGAATTTAATCCGAAAATATTGCGTGTTTTGTATTCGGTATATCAGTTTCGATGATTTCCAAACAATGGTTTCATTGTTTAAACAATGTATTCGGTTTTACTTTATTTTACATTTCTAAAAACTCACACTGGCGAACTACTTTAAAACCGAAAAATTTTTACATCATTCCTTTGAAAATGTGCTTATTTCTTAGAAAATTAATTTTCAGCCGTGCACCGGAATGTATAACGAAAATATCGCATATTTTGTAATCGGTATATCAGTTTCTAGGATTTCCTAACAATGGTTTCATTATTTAAACAATGTATTCGGTTTTACTTTATTTAACATTTCTAAAAACTCACACAGGTGAACTATTTTAAAACCGAAAATTTTTTACGTCATTCATTTGGAAATGTGCTTTTTTATTAGGAAATTAATTTTCAGCCGTGCACCGGAATTTAATTCGAAAATATTGCGTGTTTTGTATTCGGTATATCAGTTTAGAGGATTTCCTAACAATGGATTCATTGTTTAAACAATGTATTCAGTTTTACTTTATTTTACATTCCTAAAACTTAACACAGGCGAACAACTTTAAAACCGAGAAATTTTTACGTCTTTCATTTGGAAATGTGCTTATTTATTAGAAAATTAGTTTTCAGCCGTGCACCGGAATTTAATTCGAAAATATTGCGCGTTTTGTATTCGGTATATCAGTTTCCAGGATTTCCAAACAATGGTTTCATTGTTTAAACAATGTATTCGGTTTTACTTTATTTAACATTTCTAAAAACTCACACAGGTGAACTACTTTAAAACCGAAAATTTTTTACGTCATTCATATGGAAATGTGCTTTTTAGTTAGGAAATTAATTTTCAGCCGTTCACCGGAATGTAATGCGAAAATATTGCGAGTTTTGAATTCGGTATATCATTTTCCAAGATTTCCTAACAATGGTTTCATTGTTTAAACAATGTCTTCGGTTTTACCTTATATTACATTTCTAAAAACTCACACTGGCAAACTACTTTAAATCCGAAAAATTTTTACTTCATTCATTTGTAAATAGGCTTTTTTTATTAGGAAACTAATTTTCAGCCGTGCACCGGAATTTAATGCGAAAATATTGCGTGTTTTGTATTCGGTATATCAGTTTCAAGGATTTCCTAACAATGGTCTCATTGTTTAAACAATGCATTCAGTTTTACTTTATTTTAAATTTCCAAAAATTCACACAGGCGAACACCTTTAAAACGAAAAAATATTTACGTCATTCACGTTTAAATATGCTTATTTATTAGGAAATTAATTTTCAGCCATTCACCGCAATTTAATTCGAAAATTTTGCGTGTTTTCTATACGGTATATCAGTTTCTAAGATTTCCTAACAATGGTTTCATTGTTTAAACAATGTATTCAATTTTACTTTATTTTATATTTCTAAAAATTCACACAGGCGAACACCTTTAAAAATATTTACGTCATTCATATGGAAATGTGCTTTTTAATTAGGAAATTAATTTTCAGCCGTACACCCGAATCTAAAGCGAAAATATTGCGTGTTTTTTATTCGGTATATCAGTTTCCAGGATTCCCCAAAAATGGTTTCCATTTTTAAACAATGTATTCGGGGTTGGGTTGATTGTTGACGGCCGATTATCTACTCGAGGGATATAGGCCCTAGGGGAAGTGCCCTTCGTGGGGGTCTTTCTAAGGGAACCTAACCCGTATTTACGCATGGAAAATCCAAGGCTTCGAAGAAAACCACGAATTCTCCGAAACAGTTAGGCTGACGTGCGCGGTTGGGTTTGAACAAAGCACCTCCCGTCTACCAGCTTTGAGAGCAGAACCTCTCAGCGACGGTTGGATGTTTGTATTTATGTCGGCCAATTATCAGCACGTGGGATATAGGCCCTAAAGGGAGGAGTGCCTTCCGTGGAGGTCTTTCTAAGGGAACCTAACCCGTATTAACGCTTGGAGAACCAAGGTTCGAAGAAAACCACGAAAACTCCGAACGATTAGGAGGACGGGCGCGATTGGGATCGAACCCAGCACCTCCCGTCTACCAGATTCGAGAGCAGAACCTCTCGGCCACTGGTGGGGCCAATGTACTCGGTTTTACTTTATTTTACATTTCTAAAAACTCACACTTGCGAACTACTTTAAAACCGAAAAATTTTTACACCATTCATTTGAAAATGCATTTACGTCCAAGCCGGGAATCGAACCCGGTGCCCTGGAATAGATCTCCATTGCTCTACCACTAAGCCACAAGGACGATGGCATCTCACACTTATAAAAATCGGTAAGGTTGCAACCACAGCACTAGATGGAAAAGACTTCATGAGCACACAATCTAGTGGCGAAACATGAGTGGCAAATGAACCCAGCATCGGTGAATATACATTTTTTATTAATTTTTCAGCTACATTTCAGCAGTGAAACTACGCTTCAAATTATTGAATATTAAATACGTGAATAGTCACATTGCTAACAAGTCGTAAACAGACTTATATGAGTGAGAGATGCCAAGCTGGGCACCGTCCCTGTGGCTTAGTGGTAGAGCCCTGGAGCTCCAGCGGCCCGGGATCGATTCCCGATTGGACAATTTCACTAAGTTGGTTTACGATTTGTTAGCAATGTGATTATTCACGTATTTATTATTCAATGGTTTCATTGTTTAAACAATAACAAATTAATTTTCAGCCGTGCACCGAATGTAATGCGAAAATATTGCGAGTTTTGAATTCGTTATATCATTTTCCAAGATATCCTAATAATGGTTTCATTGTTTAAACAATGTCTTCGGTTTTACCTTATATTAAATTTCTAAAAACTCACACTGGAAAACTACTTTAAATCCGAAAAATTTTTACTTCATTCATTTGTAAATAGGCTTTTTTATAAGGAAATTCATTTTCAGCCGTGCACCGGAATTTAATGCGAAAATATATCGTGTTTTGTATTGGGTATATCAGTTTCCAGGATTCCCAAACAATGGTTTCATTGTTTAAACAATGCATTCGGTTTTGCTTCATTTTACATTTCTAAAACTTCACACAGGCGAACAACTTTAAAACCGAAATTTTTTTACGTCATTCATTTGGAAATGTGCTTTTTTATTAGGAAATTAATTTTCAGCCGTGCACCGAAATTCAATGCGAAAATATTGCATGTTTTGTATATCAGTTTCTCGGATTCCTTAACAATGGTTTCATTTTTTAATTAATTTTTTAACTACTTTTCAGCAGTGAAATTACGCTTGAAATTATTGAATACGTGAATAATCACATTGCTAACAAGTCGTAAACCAACGTAGTGAAAAATGTCCAAGCCGGGAATCGAACCCGGTCCCCTGCCTAATAGATCTCCAGTCCTCTACCACTAAGCCAGAAGGACGATGCCCAGCTTGGCTTCTCTCACTTATATAAGTCGGTAAGTTTGCAACCGCAGCACTAGATGGAAATGTGTTCACGAGCACACAATCACGTGGCGAAAAATGACACGCAAATGAACCCATCATCGGTGATATACAATTATAATTAATTTTTGCTTTTTTTGTTAGGAAATTAATTTTCAGACGTGCACCGGAATTTAATTCGAAAATACTGCGTGTTTTGAATTGGGTATATCAGTTTCCAGGATTTCCTAACAATGGTTTCATTGTTTAAACAATGTATTCCGCTTTACTTTTTTTTACATTTCTAAAAACTCACACAGGCGACCTACTTTAGAACCGAAAAATATTTACGTCATTCATTTGGAAATGTGCTTATTTATTAGGAAATTAATTTTCAGTCGTGCACCGGAATTTAATTCGAAAGTATTGCGTGATTTGTATTCGGTATATCAGTTTCGAGGATTCCCTAACAATGGTTTCATTGTTTATACAATGTCTTCGGTTTTACCTTATATTACATTTCTAAAAACTCACACTGGAAAACTACTTTAAATCCGAAAAATTTTTACTTCATTCATTTGTAAATAGGCTTTTTTATTAGGAAATTAATTTTCAGCCGTGCACCGGAATTTAATTCGAAATTTTTGTGTGTTTTGTATTCGGTATATCAATTTCCAGGTTTCCCTAATAATGGTTTCATTGTTTAAACCATGTATTCGGGTTTTCTTCATTTTACATTTCTAAAAATTCACACAGGCGAACAACTTTAAAACCAAGAAATTTTTACGTCTTTCATTTGGAAAAGTGCTTATTTATTAGAAAATTAATTTTCAGCCGTGCACCGGAATTTAATTCGAAAAGATTGCGTGTTTTGTATACGGTATATCAGTTTCAAGGATTCGCAAACGATGGTTTCATTGTTTAAACAATGTATTCAGTTTTACTTTTTTTAACATTTCTAAAAACTCACATAGGCGAACTACTCTAAATCGAAAAATTCTTACGTCATTTTTTTTGAATATGTGCTTATTTCTTTGAAAATATATTTTCAGTCGTGCACCGGAACTTAATTCGAAAATATTGCATGTTTTGTGTTCGGTGCAGCAGTTTTTAGGATTCCCTAACAAGGGTTTCATTGTTTAAACAATGTATTCGATTTTACTTTATTTTATATTACTAAAAATTCACACAGGCAAACAACTTCAAAACCGAAGTATTTTTACTTCATTCATTTAGAAATGTGCTTATTTATTAGAAAATTAAATTTCTGCCGTGCACCGGAATTTAATTCAAAATATTGCGTGTTTTGTATTCGGTATATCAGTTTCCAGGATTTCGTAACAATGGATTCATTCTTTAAGGTATGTATTCGGTTTTACTTTATTTTATATTTCTATAAACTCACAGACGTGAACTACTTTATAACCGAAAAATATTTACGTCATTCATTTGGAAATGTGCTTATTTATTAGGAAATTAATTTTCAATCGTGCACCGGAATTTAATTCGAAAATATTGCGTGTTTTGTATTCGATATATCAGTTTCTTTGATTTCCTAACAATGGCTTCATTGTTTAAAAAATGTGTTCGGTTTTAGTTTATTTTATATTTCTAAAAACTCACACAGGCGAATTACTTTAAAACCGAAATATTTTTACGTCATTCATTTGGAAATGTGCTTATGTCTTAGAAAATTAATTTTCAGCCGTGCACCGGTATTTAATTCGAAAATATTGCGTGTTTTGTATTCGGTATATCAGTTTCCAGGATTTCCTATCAATGGATTCATTGTTTAAGCAATGTATTCGGTTTTACTTTATTTTATATTTCTATAAACTCACACAGGCGAACTACTTTAAAAACGAAAAATTTTTACGTCATTCATTTGGAAATGTGCTTATTTCTTAGAAAAGTAATTTTCAGCCGTGCACCGGAATTTAATTCGAAAATATTGCATTTTTGTGTTCGGTGCAGCATTTTTTAGGTTTCCTTAACAATGGTTTCATTGTTTAAACAATGTATTAGGTTTTACTTTATTTTATACTACTAAAAATTCACACAGGCGAACAACTTTAAAAGCGAAAAATTTTTACGTCATTCATTTGGAAATGTGCTTATTTATTAGGAAATTAATTTTCGGCTGTGCACCGGAATTTAATTCAAAAATATTACGTGTCTTGTATTCGGTATATCAGTTTCCAGGATTCCTTAACAATGGTTTCATTGTTTAAACAATGTATTCGATTTTACTTCATTTTATATTTCTAAAAACTCACATTTGCGAAGAATTTAAAACTGAAAAAGAAAGTTAATTTTCAGCCGTGCACCGGAATGTAATGCGAAAATACTGCGTGCTTTTTTATTCGGTATATCAGTTTCCATGATTCCCGCCCCACCAGCGGCTGAGAGGTTCTGCTCTCGAAGCTGGTAGACGGGAAGTGCTGGGTTCGAACCAAATAGCGCCCGTCGGCCTAATCGTTCGGAGTTTTCTAGGTTTTCTACGAACTTTAGATTTCCAAGCGTTAATACGGGTTAGGTTCCCTTAGAAAGACCCCCACGAAGGGCACTCCTCCCTGGGCCTATATCCCTCGTGCAGATAATTGGCCGTCATAAATACAACCAACCAACCAACCATGATTCCCTAACAATGGTTTCATTCTTTAAACAATGTATTTGGTTTTACTTCATTTTACATTCCTAAAACTTCACACAGGCGAACAACTTTAAAACCGAATTTTTTTTACGTCATTCATTTGGAAATGTGCTTTTTTATTAGGAAATTAATTTTCAGCCGTGCACCGAAATTCAATGCGAAAATATTTCATGTTTTGTATATCAGTTTCCCGGATTCCTTAACAATGGTTTCATTTTTTAATTAATTTTTTAACTACTTTTCAGCAGTGAAATTACGCTTGAAATTATTGAATACGTGAATAATCACATTGCTAACAAGTCGTAAACCAACGTAGTGAAAAATGTCCAAGCCGGGAATCGAACCCGGTCCCCTGCCTAATAGATCTCCAGTCCTCTACCACTAAGCCACAAGGACGATCCCCAGCTTGGCTTCTCTCACTTATATAAGTCGGTAAGTTTGCAACCGCAGCACTAGATGGAAATGTGTTCACGAGCACACAATCACGTGGCGAAACATGACACGCAAATGAACCCATCATCGGTGAATATACAATTATATTTAATTTTTGCTTTTTTATTAGGAAATTAATTTTCAGAGGTGCACCGGAATTTAATTCGAAGATACTGCGTGTTTTGTATTGGGTATATCAGTTTCCAGGATTTCCTAACAATGGTTTCATTGTTTAAACAATGTATTCCGCTTTACTTTTTTTTATATTTCTAAAAACTCACACAGGCGACCTACTTTAGAACCGAAAAATATTTACGTCATTCATTTGGAAATGTGCTTATTTATTAGGAAATTAATTTTCAGTCGTGCACCGGAATTTAATTCGAAAGTATTGCGTGTTTTGTATTCGGTATACCAGTTTCGAGGATTCCCTAACAATGGTTTCATTGTTTAAACAATGTCTTCGGTTTTACCTTATATTACATTTCTAAAAACTCACACTGGAAAACTACTTTAAATCCGAAAAATTTTTACTTTACTTCATTCATTTGTAAATAGGCTTTTTTATTAGGAAATTAATTTTCAGCCGTGCACCGGAATTTAATTCGAAACTTTTGTGTGTTTTGTATTCGGTATATCAATTTCCAGGTTTCCCTAATAATGGTTTCATTGTTTAAACCATGTATTCGGGTTTTCTTCATTTTACATTTCTAAAAATTCACACAGGCGAACAACTTTAAAACCAAGAAATTTTTACGTCTTTCATTTGGAAATGTGCTTATTTATTAGAAAATTAATTTTCAGCCGTGCACCGGAATTTAATTCGAAAAGATTGCGTGTTTTGTATTCGGTATATCAGTTTCAAGGATTCGCAAACGATGGTTTCATTGTTTAAACAATGTATTCAGTTTTACTTTTTTTAACATTTCTAAAAACTCACATAGGCGAACTACTCTAAATCGAAAAATTCTTACGTCATTTTTTGAATATGTGCTTATTTCTTTGAAAATATATTTTCAGTCGTGCACCGGAACTTAATTCGAAAATATTGCATGTTTTGTGTTCGGTGCAGCAGTTTTTAGGATTCCCTAACAAGGGTTTCATTGTTTAAACAATGTATTCGATTTTACTTTATTTTATATTACTAAAAATTCACACAGGCAAACAACTTCAAAACCGAAGTATTTTTACTTCATTCATTTAGAAATGTGCTTATTTATTAGAAAATTAAATTTCTGCCGTGCACCGGAATTTAATTCGAAAATATTGCGTGTTTTGTATTCGGTATATCAGTTTCCAGGATTTCGTAACAATGGATTCATTGTTTAAGGTATGTATTCGGTTTTACTTTATTTTATATTTCTATAAACTCACACACGTGAACTACTTTAAAACCGAAAAATATTTACGTCATTCATTTGGAAATGTGCTTATTTATTAGGAAATTAATTTTCAAGTCAGTTTCCAGGATTTCCTAACCATGCATTCATTGTTTAAGCAATGTGTTCGGTTTTACTTTATTTTATATTTCTATAAACTCACACAGGCGAACTACGTTAAAAACGAAAAATTTTTACGTCATTCATTTGGAAATGTGCTTATTTCTTAGAAAAGTAATTTTCAGCCGTGCACCGGAATTTAATTCGAAAATATTGCATTTTTGTGTTCGGTGCAGCATTTTTTAGGATTCCTTAACAATGGTTTCATTGTTTAAACAATGTATTAGGTTTTACTTTATTTTATACTACTAAAAATTCACACAGGCGAACAACTTTAAAAGCGAAAAATTTTTACGTCATTCATTTGGAAATGTGCTTATTTATTAGGAAATTAATTTTCGGCTGTGCACCGGAATTTAATTCAAAAATATTACGTGTCTTGTATTCGGTATATCAGTTTCCAGGATTTCGTAACAATCGTTTCATTGTTTAATCAATGTATTCGATTTTACTTCATTTTATATTTCTAAAAACTCACATTTGCGAAGACTTTAAAACTGAAAAAGGAAATTAATTTTCAGCCGTGCACCGGAATGTAATGCGAAAATACTGCGTGCTTTTTTATTCTGTATATCAGTTTCCATGATTCCCCCCACCAGTGGCTGAGAGGTTCTGCTCTCGAAGCTGGTAGACGGGAAGTGCTGGGTTCGAACCCAATCGCGCCCGTTCCCTTAGGTTAGGTTCCCTTAGAAAGACCCCCACGAAGGGCTCTCCCCCCTGGGCCTATATCCCTCGTGCAGATAATTGGCCGTCATAAATACAACCAACCAACAAACCATGATTCCCTAACAATGGTTTCATTGTTTAAACAATGTATTTGGTTTTACTTTATTTTACATTCCTAAAACTTCACACAGGCGAACAACTTTAAAACCGAAATTTTTTTACGTCATTCATTTGGAAATGTGATTTTTTATTAGGAAATTAATTTTCAGCCGTGCACCGAAATTCAATGCGAAAATATTGCATGTTTTGTATATCAGTTTCCCGGATTCCTTAACAATGGTTTCATTTTTTAATTAATTTTTTAACTACATTTCAGCAGTGAAATTACGCTTGAAATTATTGAATATTAAATACGTGAATAATCACATTGCTAACAAGTCGTAAACCAACGTAGTGAAAAATGTCCAAGCCGGGAATCGAACCCGGTCCCCTGGAATAGATCTCCAGTCCTCTACCACTAAGCCACAAGGACGATGCCCAGCTTGGCTTCTCTCACTTATATAAGTCGGTAAGTTTGCAACCGCAGCACTAGATAGAAATGTGTTCACGAGCACACAATCACGTGGCGAAACATGACACGCAAATGAACCCATCATCGGTGAATATACAATTATAATTAATTTTTGCTTTTTTATTAGGAAATTAATTTTCAGACGTGCACCGGAATTTAATTCGAAAACACTGCGTGTTTTGTATTGGGTATATCAGTTTCCAGGATTTCCTAACAATGGTTTCATTGTTTAAACAATGTATTCCGCTTTACTTTTTTTTACATTTCTAAAAACTCACACAGGCGACCTACTTTAGAACCGAAAGATATTTACGTCATTCATTTGGAAATGTGCTTATTTATTAGGAAATTAATTTTCAGTCGTGCACCGGAATTTAATTCGAAAGTATTGCGAGTTTTGTATTCGGTATATCAGTTTCGAGGATTCCCTAACAATGGTTTCATTGTTTAAACAATGTCTTCGGTTTTATCTTATATTACATTTCTAAAAACTCACACTGGAAAACTACTTTAAATCCGAAAAATTTTTACTTCATTCATTTGTAAATAGGCTTTTTTATTAGGAAATTAATTTTCAGCCGTGCACCGGTATTTAATTCGAAAATATTGCGTGTTTTGTATTCGGTATATCAGTTTCCAGGAATTCCTAACAATGGATTCATTGTTTAAGCAATGTATTCGGTTTTACTTTATTTTATATTTCTATAAACTCACACAGGTGAACTACTTTAAAAACGAAAAATTTTTACGTCATTCATTTGGAAATGTGCTTATTTCTTAGACAAGTAATTTTCAGCCGTGCACCGGAATTTAATTCGAAAATATTGCATGTTTTGTGTTCGGTGCTGCAGTTTTTAGGATTCCTTAACAATGGTTTCATTGTTTAAACAATGTATTAGGTTTTACTTTATTTTATATTACTAAAAATTCACACAGGCGAACAACTTTAAAAACGAAAAATTTTTACGTCATTCATTTGGAAATGTGCTTATTTATTAGGAAATTAATTTTAGGCAGTGCACCGGAATTTAATTCAAAAATATTACGTGTCTTGTATTCGGTATATCAGTTTCCAGGATTTCCTAACAATCGTTTCATTGTTTAATCAATGTATTCGATTTTACTTCATTTTATATTTCTAAAAACTCACATTTGCGAAGACTTTAAAACTGAAAAAAAAATTAATTTTCAGCCGTGCACCGGAATGTAATGCGAAAATACTGCGTGCTTTTTTATTCGGTATATCAGTTTCCATGATTCCCGCCCCACTAGTGGCTGAGAGGTTCTGCTCTCGAAGCTGGTAGACGGGAAGTGCTGGGTTCGAACCCAATCGCGCCCGTCGGCCTAATCGTTCGGAGTTTTCGTGGTTTTCTACGAACCTTGGATTTCCAAGCGTTAATACGGGTTAGCTTCCCTTAGAAAGACCCCCACGAAGGGCTCTCCCCCCTGGGCCTACCCTCATGGCATGCATGGTCAGAGTGACGTCATTGTGACGTCACTGTAAGTCACTGTGGTCACTTCACATCTGTGACCAAAATGCCACCACTCAGTGATGTCACATTGTGACTGAGATGTGAACTTCTTAGAAAACTTTAAAAAATTACAAAAATTATTAAAAACATGTTATTTACTGTAAAATATATTTTTCTGCCGGATTAACAAATTTTTTAAACCGTGGTCCAAGTTGCATCTGTGCCTCTAACAAAATTTTTTTATTTTCATATAACATAAAATGTAATTAATTCATCAGCAACACAAAACGATTTCCTAATTATGAGAATTTCATATTATTAAAAAAATGTTTTAGGTAAGCAGACCTCGACTTATCTTTTATAAAGATTTTTGTAAATGATCATCTGTTATACTAGAAGTTTCTCAAAGAGTAGTCGAAACATTTCTGTCGTTTCAAACTAAAAACTTTCTATTACAGTTAAGGCTGCAGCTTTTAATGAGCACGCAGAAAGCGTCTTCAAAGTTCAGTCCTATATGCATTTCTTGCTTTATAATTTGCATTCAAGTCATTTTTTTCCTCTTAGTGTTTCACTATTTTAAGTATTTTTTTTTTTATTCTACTTCTTTCAAACGTTTAAAATAGAATTGACATTTTCCGAATATAAAATTAATGTACAAAATTTAGGCAAAGCCCACGACATAATTAATTATTCATGTTTTATTTTTTGTTTTCAAAATATATCTTTAAAAATTATTTTACAAGTTTTATTCTACAGAAAATTAATATTAAGAGAATGACAGATTGACAAAGAAAAACTCATCTCTTCTCGATAATCTTGTTGTATTTTTTAAGAATATATTTTGTATATATTACCTGTGATACAAATTTTACTTTTTAAAAAAAGGAGGGAGTCATCATTATTACCATTAAATTAATTTGTATACATTTTGAAAATTTAAGCAATGTTTTATCTAGTTAACTCTAATTATGGATTTATTATTATAATTTACGTAAATGAAACTTTACAATTCAATAAAACTGATAAAAATAAAAGATGAAATACAATAAAACATTTTCAAACAGGAAATTGAATTAGAGACAATTTGACAAAATTATTACGCATTTAATTTCCTTCCGAAACTGTGGTATAGAAAAACAAATAAAACCAAAAAACATCTGCTTCGAACTTCGAAACTTAAAAATCGTCTGCATCTGCACTATTTCAGTTGTTACCACTCGACCGCAGAATAACGGATAAAAGTAACAGTGAAACTTTTTAGAATAAACGCGGGACACTGGACAGTTCTGTGGACACTGTGGACACTGAAGTTCTGTGGACACTGGACAGCATAGATGTGTTGACACGGATTTAAAAACTGAAACAAGAACGTTCTCAGGATCCAAGTTAGTTCAGCTAACAAAATATAAACCCGAGAAAATTACGGTAGCTTTGACTTGTTGAAGATGATTCAAGTCATTGCTATCGTACTTATAATCGGATTTAATTGGTTCCCCAAAATCAAAGTATCACGTACAACGTCAATGAAATTAGGTATGTAAAAATATTATTTTCCCTGTTTGCTTTTTTTTATTTTATTACAACAATTTTAGTTTCTCATTAACATGCTGTAGAACATAAATATTTCATTACATTTATTTTTTATTTTGCTGAAATATCTAAAATATTATTTTCCTTGTTTGCTTTTTTTTTTTTTTTTTTTTTTTTTTAATTACAATGATTTCAGTTATCTTCTAAAAAACATGTTATAGAACACAAATATTTCATTACATTTATTTTTTATTTTGTTAAAATATCTAACTTCCTTTTCAACAGCTTTGATCAGATTATTAAAATTAGTGATTTAAATTGCATTTTAATCTGGTTTATTTTCTTATTTAAATATTGGGTTAAAACCACATGGTGGCATAAATATAAAAGTACATGGACAAGTATTATCATCAATCATTAACATAATTAATAGACATTTAAAGATAATTAAATTATTTAAAATTTTTGGATGTTATTAACGTTTACCATAGCAAGACCCCTATTTGTAATGAAGTTTGTAGCATGTTATTTCATTTACAGGGACAGTCAATTGTATTCCATTACATTACGGCTTGTGGGAAAAAAATCGTTTCAAATGATTTTTAATGATTTTACACGCTTTCAAACAGAATAAAATTGATATGCATTTATGAAGCGCACTAAAATGTGCATTCCACAGAATATGCGATGCAAAGAATAGTTATTGTTCATTTACAAGGCTAAAAAAGGAATTCCAATACATAATGATATAGGGGTGGAGGGAATTGTTTGCGGCGTACTTTATTTATGTTAATCTATTTGATATGTAATGAAATTGATATACGTCGTTGAGGTTTACATACTATGAATTATTTCATGTATAATACGAAGTGTATATAGCATTTACAGGGACACACAAGATATTTCAGATACTATATTGTATCCGAAGTACTGTTCATTAGCGATGATTGCTGGAAATACATTTTTAATTATGATATACACTTTTATGATTCACTACATTTATGCATAGTATATGGTGTATATATATATGCTATAATTCATATACAGGAATATACAAAAGTATTCGAAAGGGTTACTGGGTATTGCTTAAAGGAGGTTTTTAAATAAATTATGCATTTTAACGCTGCACTGTATTTAATTTACTAAGAAATGTTTGTAGTATATAGATAAAATGATATACAGGGTCACGCAAAGAATTGGATACGTTGCCATCTATGAATTATAATTTCTGGAAATGTAATTTCAGCAGTTTTAAGAGTGTTTTAGCTTGAATAAAATTTTAACTAAATAGTGGCGTGTAATAAAGGTTCTAGGTAAACTACAGGGTTGTACAAAATTATTTAAGTATGTTTCCATATATTAGTATAAATTGCTGAAAGAGAATTTCAACCTGTTATGCGTTTCCTTGATAAACTAAATTTTTCCATTATATAGTATATATATCAATCTACAGATCAAATACAGGACTGTTTAAAAGAATTAGAAAACATATTTGGCTGTGGATGGTAGGGTGTCAACGATTTTAATCGGTTGATTTAAATCAGCGATTAAATCATGATTTTAATCAACCGATTTTTAAAAAAAAATCATTGATTAAAATCAAAAATTTTCTAAATGTTTAAAATGTCAAAAAAAAGTATTAAAATCTAACATGAACATAATTTGAAAGTTTCTACAGGTATTTTGACTTATTAATAAACAAAAAAAGAGCTTTAAATAATTGTTTCTAAGCTTAATTCATTAGTATTGTAAAAAAAAATTAAAAACAGTTGAGTTTGTAAAAAGCATTGTTTTTAAGTTTTTATCCAAATTAAAACAGTTTCATTTAAAAATGATATTTAAATCTAACATAATTTGCAATGTCATAATTTCCTTTAGGTAATCAATTTATGCATTATTTTATATAAAATACGCATAGCAAGTATAATTACATTTCTACAAGTAAAAGAATAAATAGTAATTAATAGCAATCTCAAGTTAAAGAAGAATGAAAGAATGACATCTCCTCAGCAGCTAAATTGTAAATGAATGCATAAGAGAAAAAGAAATAATTGGTATAAAAATGCTAAGCACAGCAAGAGCTTCTTTGGTATAGGTTGAATAAATGTTTATTATTATTATTATTATTATTATTATTATTTTTTTTGTAACTCATATATATTAAAAAATTGAACCATTGAAAGCTAATAGAGGTAATAATGCTGTTACTTAAATATTTTGAGGATTTCAGATATTAGTGGCTAACTTATATTTATTCTATATGAATGGGTTTAACTCATTTTCATTTTTATCTTTTTATTTTTTTTGGTTAGCATACACGTACATGTGTGTAAGTATAGATTTTGGTGGTTTACAGAAATTTTCCTAAATACAAATGCAAAATGAGCTGCAAATAATATTTGTTAGTTTTGTTATTTGTGCTACTAACTAATGAATTTTACTTATTTGCAGATTTTATTAATTCTGTAATTACTTATACTGCTTCTTCTAGGCCATTTTGTTTAATGGTGCCACACCATGCCCCTTTTGAAATTGGCAAAATGCACCCTGCCTTAAAAAAAGAAAAAAAAAAGTTGAAATTTACCTGTAGTTGTAGCCAGAGATTTCTTGTAAAAAACTTCCCCATTCAACAGTATTCTAAATTCATGTGGAAAAAATCTTGCGAAAATATAGAACTTTATTTCTTTAGAAAAAACAGGATATTATTAAAATATGTTATTTAATTGTATTTTTCAATTTGTTATTCATAAAATTATTAAAAATTAAGGACACTTTACTTATAATGCTAAAAAATATTCTTCTTTTTTTCTTACATCATTACTAAACACATTACTAATATATTTCCTCATGAAATAGTGCCCGTTTTTTGAACTAGCATCCTGTCCCTTTTTCTTTTTAAAATGAATTATTATCATTTTAATAATTAAGGCTTAAAAATGTATAATATGTTCCTAATTAGAGAGTTGATTGTTTAATAATTAATTTGAAGTAATGTTAGCTATTTAGTATAAAATGCAGTTAATAATTTTCATAAATGTTAAGTATCTCTAGTAATTATAAAGTCTTACATAATTATTACAATATTAATGTATATAACATTATTGTATAATACTACCTAATGAAACTACTAATTTGCAGTTTTTATTTCTGTAATTACAAACTAACAATTATAATTTTATTAATTAAAGTGTAAAAACATAGATTATGTTAGCAATTAGTGGTGTAATTGTTTTGGAAACCTAAAACTCATGATAGCTATTCAGTATTTGAACGCTGGGAAAAAAATCATACAAATCTGATTTAAATAAAAAAAATCTGATTTAAATAAAAAAAAACGATTTTATTTTTTTATTTTTTTTTAAATTATAATTTTTTTACACCTTAGTGGATGGTAACTGCGTAAATCAGTTTTTAAATGTTTTACGCGTTTTCATGTTTATTTAGTTATCTTATTTACGTTATTTCCCCCGATGTCTTGATAAAACATTTAGGAAGAGTTGGAAAGTGTTTTATAATCTATGCCTAACGCATGATATATCTTACTTGTTGTTTCTATTTCCCAGATCAGTCTTTTCATATAAAACATACCAAATCTAATTAGCTCATATTCACAAAATACAATATATACGGAAATAAAAAATTTAAATAAATGGGGCTTATCATGTAGTTCTATAAGTAACAGTTGTATTAATGTCCGTTAGACTCCATGTTCGTATTTAAAAAAGCAATGACAAATCATAACACATTAAAAAGCTTACACATTCTTAATATTAAGCTTGAATTCAAGATCAAGCTAACTTAATAAAAAAAGATGTCAGTTAATAAGCATTGTTTTTTAAATGGAAAATTAAAAATATTTTAGAAGAATAGGACTCCAAAATAGCGATATCTTTATAAAAAGTACGGTAAAAAGATAAAATTTTATATTTCAAACAAAACTTTACTTTAAAATTATCGTAGTTTTTATGACAAGAATCATCACAGTATTAATACTTGGACATTTTTCCAGAGAGAAACATTCGCCTTGCATACAATATTTCAAATGAAAATCAAATTTCAAATAAATTGCTTAAAAGGCGCAAAGGCCAACATAGTGAAAAATATCCACGCCGGGTCTCGATCCCGGGTCATCAGTATAGCGCACTGACATTCTACCGACTAAACCACATGGAACGATACCCAGCCTGGAAATTTTCTCCTTATTACATGTTGGCAAGGCTACAAACGCCGCACAAGATGGAATATTTATCGTGAGCCACCGTCATGGGGCAAACACGAAACTTAATTAAACCAGCATCGATTAAATCTATATTAATACTTGGAAATTTTTCCAGAGAGAAACATTCGCCTTGCATACAGTATTTCAAATGAAAATCAAATTTCAAATTAAAATTGCCTTTTAAGCTATTAATTTGAAATTTGATTTTCATTTGAAATATTGTATGCAAGGCGAATGGTTCTCTCTGAAAAAAATTCCAAGTATTAATATAGTTTCAATCGATGCTGGATTTAATTAAGTTTCGTGCTTGCGCCATGTCGGTGGCTGACGATAAATATTGCATCTTGTGCTGCGTCTGTAGCCTTGCCAACATGTAATAGTGAGAAATTTTCCAGGCTGGGTATCGTTCCATGTGGTTTAGTCGGTAGAACGTAAGTGCGCTATACTGATGGCCCGGGTTCGAGTTCCAGCATGGAATCTTTTTCACTAGTTCGCTTTTGCGCCTTTTAAGCAATTAATTTGAAATTTGATTTTCATTTGAAATCATCACAGAGTTTATGACAAGTTCGTCACAAATGACACATATTTCACAAATTGGTCACAGTGTGACTTCAAAACATTGTCACTTTCGTCACAGGTTCGTCACAAAGTTATTGCCAAAATAGTCACAAATGACACACTTTTCACAAATTAGTCACACCGTGACTTCACAGAGTGGTCACAATGTGACGTCACAAACGACCTCTAAAACGGCCATAACGACCTCACATTCTAGTCACTGTGACGTCACATCCACGTCACGTGACGTCACATCCACGTCACGTGACGTCACATCGACGGTCACAAAATCACAGAGTGACTTCACAACGACGTCGCCGTGACGTCACCATGCCTTACGGGTATATCCCTCGTGCAGATAATTGGCCGTCATAAATACAACCAACCAACCAACCATGATTCCCTAACAATGGTTTCATTGTTTAAACAATGTATTTGGTTTTACTTTATTTTACATTCCTAAAACTTCACACAGGCGAACAACTTTAAAACCGAAATTTTTTTACGTCATTCATTTGGAAATGTGATTTTTTATTAGGAAATTAATTTTCAGCCCTGCACCGAAATTCAATGCGAAAATATTGCATGTTTTGTATATCAGTTTCCCGGATTCCTTAACAATGGTTTCATTTTTTAATTAATTTTTTAACTACTTTTCAGCAGTGAAATTACGCTTGAAATTATTGAATATTAAATACTTGAATAATCACATTGCTAACAAGTCGTAAACCAACGTAGTGAAAAATGTCCAAGCCGGGAATTGAACCCGGTCCCCTGGAATAGATCTCCAGTCCTCTACCATTAAGCCACAAGGACGATGCCCAGCTTGGCTTCTCTCACTTATATAAGTCGGTAAGTTTGCAACCGCAGCACTAGATAGAAATGTGTTCACGAGCACACAATCTCGTGGCGAAACATGACACGCAAATGAACCCATCATCGGTGAATATACAATTATAATTAATTTTTGCTTTTTTATTAGGAAATTAATTTTCAGACGTGCACCGGAATTTAATTCGAAAATACTGCGTGTTTTGTACTGGGTATATCAGTTTCCAGGATTTCCTAACAATGGTTTCATTGTTTAAACAATGTATTCCGCTTTACTTTTTTTTATATTTCTAAAAACTCACACAGGCGACCTACTTTAGAACCGAAAAATATTTACGTCATTCATTTGGAAATGTGCTTATTTATTAGGAAATTAATTTTCAGTCGTGCACCGGAATTTAATTCGAAAGTATTGCGTGTTTTGTATTCGGTATATCAGTTTCGAGGATTCCCTAACAATGGTTTCATTGTTTAAACAATGTCTTCGGTTTTATCTTATATTTCATTTCTAAAAACTCACACTGGAAAACTACTTTAAATCCGAAAAATTTTTACTTCATTCATTTGTAAATAGGCTTTTTTATTAGGAAATTAATTTTCAGCCGTGCACCGGTATTTAATTCGAAAATATTGCGTGTTTTGTATTCGGTATATCAGTTTCCAGGATTTCCTAACAATGGATTCATTGTTTAAGCAATGGATTCATTGTTTAAGCAATGTATTCGGTTTTACTTTATTTTATATTTCTATAAACTCACACAGGTGAACTACTTTAAAAACGAAAAATTTTTACGTCATTCATTTGGAAATGTGCTTATTTCTTAGACAAGTAATTTTCAGCCGTACACCAGAATTTAATTCGAAAATATTGCGTGTTTTGTATTCAGTATATCAGTTTAAAGGATTTCCTAACAATGGTCTCATTGTTTAAACAATGCATTCAGTTTTACTTTATTATACATTTCTAAAAATTCACACAGGCGAACACCTTTAAAACGAAAAAATATTTACGTCATTCATTTGGAAATGTGCTTTTTTATTAGGAAATTAATTTTCAGCCGTGCACCGGAATTTAATTCGAAAATACTGCGTGTTTTGTATTGGGTATATCAGTTTCCAGGATTTCCTAACAATGGTTTCATTGTTTAAACAATGTATTGCGCTTTACTTTTTTTTACATTTCTAAAAACTCACACAGGCGACCTACTTTAGAACCGAAAAATATTTACGTCATTCATTTGGAAATGTGCTTATTTATTAGGAAATTAATTTTCAGTCGTGCACCGGAATTTAATTCGAAAGTATTCCGTGTTTTGTATTCGGTATATCAGTTTCGAGGATTCCCTAACAATGGTTTCATTGTTTAAACAATGTCTTCGGTTTTATCTTATATTACATTTCTAAAAACTCACACTGGAAAACTACTTTAAATCCGAAAAATTTTTACTTCATTCATTTGTAAATAGGCTTTTTTATTAGGAAATTAATTTTCAGCCGTGCACCGGTATTTAATTCGAAAATGTTGCGTGTTTTGTATTCGGTATATCAGTTTCCAGGATTTCCTAACAATGGATTCATTGTTTAAGCAATGGATTCATTGTTTAAGCAATGTATTCGGTTTTACTTTATTTTATATTTCTATAAACTCACACAGGTGAACTACTTTAAAAACGAAAAATTTTTACGTCATTCATTTGGAAATGTGCTTATTTCTTAGACAAGTAATTTTCAGCCGTACACCAGAATTTAATTCGAAAATATTGCGTGTTTTGTATTCAGTATATCAGTTTAAAGGATTTCCTAACAATGGTCTCATTGTTTAAACAATGCATTCAGTTTTACTTTATTATACATTTCTAAAAATTCACACAGGCGAACACCTTTAAAACGAAAAAATATTTACGTCATTCATTTGGAAATGTGCTTTTTTATTAGGAAATTAATTTTCAGCCGTGCACCGGAATTTAATTCGAAAATACTGCGTGTTTTGTATTGGGTATATCAGTTTCCAGGATTTCCTAACAATGGTTTCATTGTTTAAACAATGTATTCCGCTTTACTTTTTTTTACATTTCTAAAAACTCACACAGGCGACCTACTTTAGAACCGAAAAATATTTACGTCATTCATTTGGAAATGTGCTTATTTATTAGGAAATTAATTTTCAGTCGTGCACCGGAATTTAATTCGAAAGTATTCCGTGTTTTGTATTCGGTATATCAGTTTCGAGGATTCCCTAACAATGGTTTCATTGTTTAAACAATGTCTTCGGTTTTATCTTATATTACATTTCTAAAAACTCACACTGGAAAACTACTTTAAATCCGAAAAATTTTTACTTCATTCATTTGTAAATAGGCTTTTTTATTAGGAAATTAATTTTCAGCCGTGCACCGGTATTTAATTCGAAAATGTTGCGTGTTTTGTATTCGGTATATCAGTTTCCAGGATTTCCTAACAATGGATTCATTGTTTAAGCAATGTATTCGGTTTAACTTTATTTTATATTTCTATAAACTCACACAGGTGAACTACTTTAAAAACGAAAAATTTTTACGTCAATCATTTGGAAATGTGCTTATTTCTTAGACAAGTAATTTTCAGCCGTGCACCGGAATTTAATTCGAAAATATTGCATGTTTTGTGTTCGGTGCAGCAGTTTTTAGGATTCCTTAACAATGGTTTCATTGTTTAAACAATGTATTAGGTTTTACTTTATTTTATATTACTAAAAATTCACACAGGCGAACAACTTTAAAACCGAAAACTTTTTACGTCATTCCTTTGGAAATGTGCTTATTTATTAGGAAATTAATTTTAGGCAGTGCACCGGAATTTAATTCAAAAATATTATGTGTCTTGTATTCGGTATATCAGTTTCCAGGATTTCCTAACAATCGTTTCATTGTTTAATCAATGTATTCGATTTTACTTCATTTTATATTTCTAAAAACTCACATTTGCGAAGACTTTAAAACTGAAAAAGAAAATTAATTTTCAGCCGTGCACCGGAATGTAATGCGAAATACTGCGTGCTTTTTTATTCGGTATATCAGTTTCCATGATTCCCGCCCCACCAGTGGCTGAGAGGTTCTGCTCTCGAAGCTGGTAGACGGGAAGTGCTGGGTTCGAACCCAATCGCGCCCGTTGGCCTAATCGTTCGGAGTTTTCGTCGTTTTCTACGAACCTTGGATTTCCAAGCGTTAATACGGGTTAGGTTCCCTTAGAAAGACTCCCACGAAGGGCAATCCCCCCTGGGCCTATATCCCTCGTGCAGATAATTGGCCGTCATAAATACAACCAACCAACCAACCATGATTTCCTAACAATGGTTTCATTGTTTAAACAATGTATTCCGCTTTACTTTTTTTTACATTTCTAAAAACTCACACAGGCGACCTACTTTAAAACCGAAAAATATTTACGTCATTCATTTGGAAATGTCCTTATTTATTAGGAAATTAATTTTCAGTCGTGCACCGGAATTTAATTCGAAAGTATTGCGTGTTTTATATTCGGTATATCAGTTTCGAGGATTCCCTAACAATGGTTTCATTGTTTAAACAATGTCTTCGGTTTTACCTTATATTACATTTCTAAAAACTCACACTGGAAAACTACTTTAAATCCGAAAAATTTTTACTTCATTCATTTGTAAATAGGCTTTTTTATTAGGAAATTAATTTTCAGCCGTGCACCGGAATTTAATGCGAAAATATATCGTGCTTTGTATTGGGTATATCAGTTTCCAGGATTTCCTAACAATGGTTTCATTGTTTAAACAATGTATTCCGCTTTACTTTTTTTTACATTTCTAAAAACTCACACATGCGACCCACTTTAAATCCGAAAAAGTTTTACTTCATTCATTTGTAAATAGGCTTTTTTATTAGGAAATTAATTTTCAGCCGTGCATCGGAATTTAATTCGAAAATATTGCGTGTTTTGTATTCGGTAAATCATTTTCCAAGTTTTCCTAACAATGGTCTCATTGTTTAAACAATGCATTCAGTTTTACTTTATTTTACATTTCTAAAAACTCGCACTGGCGAACTACTTTAAAACCGAAAAATTTTTACATCATTCCTTTGAAAATGTGCTTATTTCATAGAAAATTAATTTTCAGCCGTGCACCGGAATGTAATGCGAAAATATCGCATATTTTGTATTCGGTATATCAGTTTCTAGGATTTCCGAACAATGGTTTCATTGTTTAAACAATGTATTCCGCTTTACTTTTTTTTACATTTCTAAAATCTCACACAGGTGACCTACTTTAAAACCGAAAAATATTTACGTCATTCATTGGATTTCCAAGCGTTAATACGGGTTAGGTTCCCTTAGAAAGACCCCCACGAAGGGCACTCCCCCCTGGGCCTATATCCCTCGTGCAGATAATTGGCCGTCATAAATACAACCAACTAACAAACCATGATTCCCTAACAATGGTTTCATTGTTTAAACAATGTATTTGGTTTTACTTTATTTTACATTCCTAAAACTTCACACAGGCGAACAACTTTAAAACCGAAATTTTTTTACGTCATTCATTTCGAAATGTGTTTTTTTTTTATTAGGAAATTAATTTTCAGCCGTGCACCGAAATTCAATGCGAAAATATTGCATGTTTTGTATATCAGATTCCCGGATTCCTTAACAATGGTTTCATTTTTTATTTAATTTTTTAACTACTTTTCAGCAGTGAAATTACGCTTGAAATTATTGAGTATTAAATACGTGAATAATCACATTGCTAACAAGTCGTAAACCAACGTAGTGAAAAATGTCCAAGTGGGGAATCGAACCCGGTCCCCTGGAATATATCTCCAGTCCTCTACCGCTAAGCCACAAGGACGATGACCAGCTTGGCATCTCTCACTTATATAAGTCGGTAAGTTTGCAACCGCAGCACGAGATAGAAATGTGTTCACGAGCACACTATCACGTGGCGAAACATGACACGCAAATGAACCCATCATCGGTGAATATACAATTATAATTAATTTTTGCTTTTTTACTAGGAAATTAATTTTCAGACGTGCACCGGAATTTAATTCGAAATTACTGCGTGAACCCATCGTGAAATGAACCCATCATCGGTGAATATACAATTGTAATTAATTATTAGTTTCGAGGATTCCCTAACAATGGTTTCCCTGTTTAAACAATGTCCTCGGTTTTACCTTATATTACATTTCTAAAAACTCACACTGGAAAACTACTTTAAATCCGAAAAATTTTTACTTCATTCATTTGTAAATAGGCTTTTTCATTAGGAAATTAATTTTCAGCCTTGCACCGGAATTTAATGCGAAAATATATCGTGTTTTGTATTGGGTATATCAGTTTCCAGGATTCCCTAACAATGGTTTCATTGTTTAAACAATGTATTCAGTATTGCTTCATTTTACATTTCTAAAAATTCACACAGGCGAACAAATTTAAAACCAGAAATTTTTACTTCATTCATTTGTAAATGGGCTTTTTTATTAGGAAATTAATTTTCAGCCGTGCATCGGAATTTAATTCGAAAATATTGCGTGTTTTGTATTCGGCACATCAGTTTCAATGATTTCCTAACAATGGTCTCATTGTTTAAACAATGCATTCAGTTTTACTTTATTTTACATTTCCAAATTTCACACAGGCGAACAACTTTAAAACCGAGAAATTTTTACGTCTTTCATTTGGAAATGTGCTTATTTATTAGAAAATTAATTTTCAGCCGTGCACCGGAATTTAATTCGAAAATATTGCGTGTTTTGTATTCGGTATATCAGTTTCAAGGATTTCCAAACAATGGTTTCATTGTTTAAACAATGTATTCGGTTTTACTTTATTTTACATTTCTAAAAACTCACACTGGCGAACTACTTTAAAACCGAAAAATTTTTACATCATTCCTTTGAAAATGTGCTTATTTCTTAGAAAATTAATTTTCAGCCGTGCACCGGAATTTAATTCGAAAATATATCGTGTTTTGTATTGGGTATATCAGTTTCCAGGATTCCCTAACAATGGTTTCATTGTTTAAACAATGTATTCGGTATTGCTTCATTTTACATTTCTAAAAATTCACACAGGCGAACAAATTTCAAACCAGAAATTTTTACGTCATTCATTTGGAAATGTGCTTTTTTGTTAGGAAATTAATTTTCAGCCGTGCACCGGAATTTAATTCGAAAATATTGCGTGCTTTGTATTCGGTATATCAGTTTTGTGGTTTTCCTAACAATGGATTCAATGTTTAAACAATGTATTCAGTTTTACTTTATTTTACATTTCTAAAAATTCACGCAGGCGAAAACCTGTAAAACGAAAAAATATTTACGTCACTCATTTGGAAATGTGCTTTTTTATTAGGAAATTAATTTTCAGCCGTGCACGGGAATGTAATGCGAAAATATTGCGAGTTTTGAATTCGGTATATCATTTTCCAAGATTTCCTAACAATGGTTTCATTGTTTAAACAATGTCTTCGGTTTTACCTCATATTACATTTCTAAAAACTCACACAGGCAAACTACTTTAAATCCGAAAAATTTTTAATTCATTCATTTGGAAATGTGCTTTTTTATTAGGAAATTAATTTTCAGCCGTGCACCGGAATGTAATGCGAAAATATTGCGTGTTTTGTATTCGGTAAATCATTTTCCAAGTTTTCCTAACAATGGTTTCATTGTTTAAACAATGTCTTCGGTTTTAAATTATTTTATATTTCAAAAAACTCACACTGGCAAACTATTTTAAATCCGAAAAATTTTTGCATCATTTATTTGAAAATGTGCATATTTTTTAGAAAATAAATTTTCAGCTGTGCACCGGAATTAATTTCGAAAATATTGCATATTTTCTATTCGGTATATCAATTTCTAGGATTTCCAAACAATGGTTTCATTGTTTAAACAATGTATTCAGTTTTACTTTATTTTACATTTCTAAAAATTCACACAGGCGAACACCTTTAAAACGAAAAAATATTTACGTCATTCATTTGGAAATGTGCTTTTTAATTAGGAAATTAATTTTCAGCCGTACACCGGAATGTAATGCGAAAATATTGCGTGTTTTTTATTCGGTATATAAGTTTCCAGGATTCCCTAACAATGGTTTCAATTTTTAAACAATGTATTCGGGTTGGGTTGATTGTTGACGGCCGATTATCTACTCGAGGGATATACGTCCTAGGGGAAGTGCCCTTCTTGGGGGTCTTTCTAAGGGAACCTAACCCGTATTTACGCATGGAAAATGCAAGGCTTCGAAGAAAACCACGAAAACACCGAAACAGTTAGGCCGACGTGCGCGGTTGGGTTCGAACCCAGCACCTCCCGTCTACCAGCTTCGAGAGGAGAACCTCTCAGCGACTGGTGGGGCCAATGTATTCGGTTTTACTTTATTTTACATTTCTAAAAACTCACACTGGCGAACTACTTTAAAACCGAAAAATTTTTACACCATTCATTTGAAAATGTGCTTATGTCCAAGCCGGGAATCGAAACCGGTCCCCTGGAATGAATCTCCAGTGCTCTACTACTAAGCCACAAGGACGATGGCACCTCTCACTTATAAAAGTCGGTAAGGTTGCAACCACAGCACTAGATGGAAAAGACTTCATGAGCACACAATCTAGTGGCGAAACATGAGTAGCAAATGAACCCAGCATCGGTGAATAAACATTTTTAATTAATTTTTCAGGTACATTTCAGCAGTGAAATTACGCTTCAAATTATTGAATATTAAATACTTGAATAGTCACATTGCTAACAAGTCGTAAACAGATTTATATAAGTGACAGATGCCAAGCTGGGCACCGTCCTTGTGGCTTAGTGGTAGAGCCCTGGAGCTCCAGGGGGTCGGGATCTATTCCCGTCTTGGACAATTTCACTAAGTTGGTTTACGATTTGTTAGCAATGTGATTATTCACGTATTTAATATTCAATGGTTTCATTGTTTAAAAAATATTCGGTTTTACTTTATTTTACATTTCTAAAAACTCACACTGGCGAACTACTTTAAAACCGAAAAATTTTTACATCATTCATTTGGAAATGTGCTTTTTTATTAGAAAATTGATTTTCATCCGTGCACCGGAATTTAATGCGAAAATATATCGTGTTTTGTATTGGGTATATCAGTTTCCAGGTTTCCCTAACAATAGTTTCATTGTTTAAACAATGCATTCGGTTTTGCTTCATTTTACATTTCTAAATATTCACACAGGCGAACAACTTTAAAACCAGAAATTTTTACTTCATTCATTTGTAAATGGGCTTTTTAATTAGGAAATTAATTTTCAGCCGTGCACCGGAATTTAATTCGAAAATATTGCGTGTTTTGTATTCGGTATATCAGTTTCAAGGATTTCCTAACAATGGTCTCATTGTTTAAACAATGCATTCAGTTTTACTTTATTTCACATTTCCAAAAATTCACACAGGCGAACAACTTTAAAACCGAGAAATTTTTACGTCTTTCATTTGGAAATGTGCTTATTTATTAGAAAATTAATTTTCAGCCGTGCACCGGAATTTAATTCGAAAATATTGCGTGTTTTGTATTCGGTATATCAGTTTCCAGGATTTCCAAACAATGGTTTCATTGTTTAAACAATGTATTCGGTTTTACTTTTATTTTACATTTCTAAAAATTCACGCAGGCGAACACCTTTAAAACGAAAAAATATTTACGTCATTCATTTGAAAATGTGCTTTTTAATTAGGAAATTAATTTTCAGCCGTACACCGGAATGTAATGCGAAAATATTGCGTGTTTTTTTTTCGGTATATCAGTTTCCAGGATTCCCTAACAATGGTTTCAATTTTTAAACAATGTATTCGGGGTTGGGTTAATTGTTGACAGCCGATTATCTACTCGAGGGATATAGGCCCTAGGGGGTTCCCTATGCCCTTTGTGGGGGTCTTTCTAAGGGAACCTAACCCGTATTTACGCATGGAAAATCCAAGGCTTCGAAGAAAACCACGAAAACTCCGAAACAGTTAGGCCGACGTGCGCGGTTGGGTTTGAACCCAGCATCTCCCGTCTACCAGCTTCGAGAGCAGAACCTCTCAGCGACTGTTGGGGCCAATGTATTCGGTTTTACATTATTTTACATTTCTAAAAACTCACACTGGCGAACTACTTTAAAACCGAAAACATTTTACACCATTCCTTTGAAAATGTGCTTATTTCTTAGAAAATATATTTTCAGCCGTGCCCCGGAATTTATTTCGAAAATATCGCATATTTTGTATTCGGTATATCAGTTTCTAGGATTTCCTAACAATGGTTTCATTGTTTAAACAATGTATTCGGTTTTACTTTATTTTACATTTCTAAAAACTCACACAGGTGAACTACTTTAAAACCGAAAATTTTTTACGTCATTCATTTGGAAATGTGCTTTCTTATTAAGAAATTAATTTTCAGCCGTGCACCGGAATTTAATTCGAAAATATTGCGTGTTTTGTATTCGCTATATCAGTTTAGAGGATTTCCTAGCAATGGATTCATTTTTTAAACAATGTATTCAGTTTTACTTTATTTTACATTTCTAAAAATTCTGGCAGGCGATCACCTTTAAAACGAAAAAATATTTACGTCATTCATTTCGAAATGTGCTTTTTTATTAGGAAATTAATTTTCAGCCGTGCACCGGAATGTAATGCGAAAATATTGCGAGTTTTGAATTCGGTATATCATTTTCCAAGATATCCTAACAATGGTTTCATTGTTTAAACAAAGTCTTCGGTTTTACCTTATATTACATTTCTAAAAACTCACACTGGAAAACTACTTTAAATACGAAAAATTTTTACTTCATTCATTTGTAAATAGGCTTTTTTATAAGGAAATTAATTTTCAGCCGTGCACCGGAATTTAATGCGAAAATATATCGTGTTTTGTATTGCGTATATCAGTTTCCAGGATTCCCAAACAATGGTTTCATTGTTTAAACAATGTATTCGGTATTAATTTATTTTACATTTCTAAAAACTCAAACTGGCCAACTACTTTAAAACCGAAAAAATTTTACACCACTCATTTGAAAATGTGCTTATGTCCAAGCCGGGAATCGAACCCGGTCCTCTGGAATAGATCTCCAGTGCTCTACCACTAAGCCACAAGAAAGATGGCATCTCTCATTTATAAAATTCGGTAAGGTTGCAACCACAGCACTAGATGGAAAAGATTTCATGAGTACACAATCTAGTGGCGAAACATGAGTAGCAAATGAACGCAGCATCGGAGAATATACATTTTTAATTAATTTTTTAACTACTTTTCAGCAGTGAAATTACGCTTCATATTATTGAATATTAAATAAGTGAATAGTCACATTGCTAACAAGTCGTAAACAGACTTATATATGTGACAGATGCCAAGCTGGGCACCGTCCTTGTGGCTTAGTCGTAGAGCACTGGAGCTCCAGGGGTCCGGGATCGATTCCCGTCTTGGACATTTTTCACTAAGTTGGTTTACGATTTGTTAGCAATGTGATTATTCACGTATTTAATATTCAATGGTTTCATTGTTTATACAATATTCGGTTTTACTTTATTTTGCATTTCAAAAACTTCACACAGGTGTGCTACTTTAAAACCGAAAAATTTTTACTTCATTCATTTGTAAATATGCTTTTTTATTAGGAAATTAATTTTCAGCCGTGCACCGGAATTTAATTCGAAAATATTGCGTGTCTTGTATTCGGTATATCAGTTTCAAGGATTTCAAACAATGGTTTCATTGTTTAAACAATGTATTCAGTTTTACTTTTTTTAACATTTCTAAAAACTCACACAGGCGAACTACTCTAAATCGGAAAAATTCTTACGTCATTTTTTGAATATGTGCTTATTTCTTAGAAAATATATTTTCAGTCGTGCACCGGAACTTAATTCGAAAATATTGCATGTTTTGTGTTCGGTGCAGCAGTTTTTAGGATTCCCTAACAAAGGTTTCATTGTTTAAACAATGTATTCGATTTTACTTTATTTTATATTACTAAAAATTCACACAGGCAAACAACTTCAAAACCGAAGTATTTTTACTTCATTCATTTAGAAATTTGCTTATTTATTAGAAAATTAAATTTCTGCCGCGCACCGGAATT
This sequence comes from Maratus speciosus, assembly GCA_963932465.1. Classification (NCBI taxonomy): domain Eukaryota; kingdom Metazoa; phylum Arthropoda; class Arachnida; order Araneae; family Salticidae; genus Maratus; species Maratus speciosus. The sequence continues at coordinate 137,244 of CAWVRF010000637.1, forward strand.
TAATTCGAAAATATTGCGTGTTTTGTATTCGGTATATCGGTTTCTAGGATTTCATAATAATGGCTTCATTGTTTAAACAATGCATTCGGTTTTACTTTATTTTATATTTCTATAAACTCACACAAGTGAACTACTTTAAAAACGAAAAATTTTTACGTCATTCATTTGGAAATGTGCTTATTTCTTAGAAAAGTAATTTTCAGCCGTGCACCGGAATTTAATTCGAAAATATTGCATGTTTTGTGTTCGGTGCAGCTGTTTTTAGGATTCCTTAACATTGGTTTCATTGTTTAAACAATGTATTAGGTTTTACTTTATTTTATATTACTAAAAACTCACACAGGCGAACTACTTTAAAACCGAAAAATATTTACGTCATTCATTTGGAAATGTGCTTATTTATTAGAAAATTAATTTTCAGCCGTGCACCGGAATGTAATGCGAAAATATCGCATATTTTTTATTCGGTATATCAGTTTCTAGGATTTCCTAACAATGGTTTCATTGTTTAAACAATGTATTCCGCTTTACTTTTTTTTACATTTCTAAAAACTCACACAGGCGACCTACTTTAAAACCGAAAAATATTTACGTCATTCATTTGGAAATGTGCTTATTTATTAGGAAATTAATTTTCAGTCGTGCACCGGAATTTAATTCGAAAGTATTGCGTGTTTTGTATTCGGTATATAAGTTTCCAGGATTTCCTAACAATCGTTTCGTTGTTTAATCAATGTATTCGATTTTACTTCATTTTATATTTCTAAAAACTCACATTTGCGAAGACTTTAAAACTGAAAAAGGAAATTAATTTTCAGCCGTGCACCGGAATGTAATGCGAAAATACTGCGTGCTTTTTTATTCAGTATATCAGTTTCCATGATTCCCGCCCCACCAATGGCTGAGAGGTTCTGCTCTCGAAGCTGGTAGACAGGAAGTACTGGGTTCGAACCCAATCGCGCCCGTCGGCCTAATCGTTCGGAGTTTTCGTGGTTTTCTACGAACCTTGGATTTCCAAGCGTTAATACGGGTTAGGTTCCCTTAGAAAGACCCCCACGAAGGGCACTCCCCCCCTGGGCCTATATCCCTCGTGCAGATAATTGGCCGTCATAAATACATCCAACCAACCAACCATGATTCTCTAACAATGGTGTCATTGTTTAAACAATGCATTCCGCTTTACTTTTTTTTACATTTCTAAAAACTCACACAGGCGAACTACTTTAAAACCGAAAAATATTTACGTCATTCATTTGGAAATGTGCTTATTTAGTAGGAAATTAATTTTCAGTCGTGCACCGGAATTTAATTCGAAAGTATTGCGTGTTTTGTATTCGGTATATCAGTTTCGAGGATTCCCTAACAATGGTTTCATTGTTTAAACAATGTCTTCGGTTTTAACTTATATTACATTTCTAAAAACTCACACTGGAAAACTACTTTAAATCCGAAAAATTTTTACTTCATTCATTTGTAAATAGGCTTTTTTATTAGGAAATTAATTTTCAGCCGTGCACCGGAATTTAATGCGAAAATATATCGTGTTTTGTATTGGGTACATCAGTTTCAAGGATTTCCTAAGAATGGTCTCATTGTTTAAACGATGCATTCAGTTTTACTTTATTTTACAATTCTAAAATCTCACACTGGCGAACTACTTTAAAACCGAAAAATTTTTACATCATTCCTTTGAAAATGTGCTTATTTCTTAGAAAATTAATTTTCAGCCGTGCACCGGAATGTAATGCGAAAATATCGCATATTTTTTATTCGGTATATCAGTTTCTAGGATTTCCTAACAATGGTTTCATTGTTTAAACAATGTATTCCGCTTTACTTTTTTTTTACATTTCTAAAAACTCACACAGGCGACCTACTTTAAAACCGAAAAATATTTACGTCATTCATTTGGAAATGTGCTTATTTATTAGGAAATTAATTTTCAGTCGTGCACCGGAATTTAATTCGAAAGTATTGCGTGTTTTGTATTCGGTATATCAGTTTCGAGGATTCCCTAACAATGGTTTCATTTTTTAAACAATGTCTTCGGTTTTACCTTATATTACATTTCTAAAAACTCACACTGGAAAACTACTTTAAATCCGAAAAATTTTTACTTCATTCATTTGTAAATAGGCTTTTTTATTAGGAAATTAATTTTCAGCCGTCCACCGGAATTTAATGCGAAAATATATCGTGTTTTGTATTGGGTATATCAGTTTCCAGGATTTCCTAACAATGGTTTCATTGTTTAAACAATGTATTCTGCTTTACTTTTTTTTACATTTCTAAAAACTCACACAGGCGACCTACTTTAAATCCGAAAAATTTTTACTTCATTCATTTGTAAATAGGCTTTTTTATTAGGAATTTAATTTTCAACCGTGCATCGGAATTTAATTCGAAAATCTTGCGTGTTTTGTATTCGGTACATCAGTTTCAAGGATTTCCTAAGAATGGTCTCATTGTTTAAACAATGCATTCAGTTTTACTTTATTTTATATTTCTAAAAACTCACACTAGCGTACTACTTTAAAACCGAAAAATTTTTACATCATTCCTTTGAAAATGTGCTTATTTCTTAGAAAAATAATTTTCAGCCGTGCACCGGAATGCAATGCGAAAATATCGCATATTTTGTATTCGGTATATCAGTTTCTAGGATTTCCTAACAATGGTTTCATTGTTTAAACAATGTATTCCGCTTTACTTTTTTTTACATTTCTAAAAACTCACACAGGCGACCTAATTTAAAACCGAAAAATATTTACGTCATTCATTTGGAAATGTGCTTATTTATTAGGAAATTAATTTTCAGCCATGCACCGGAATTTAATTCGAAAGTATTGCGTGTTTTGTATTCGGTATATCAGTTTCCGACAATTCTCTAACAATGGTTTCATTTTTTAAACAATGTATTCGGTTTTGCATTATTTTACATTTCTAAAAATTCACACAGGCGAACAAGATTAAAAACAAAAAGTATTTACGTCTTTCATTCGGAAATGTGCTTTTTTAATAGGAAATTAATTTTCAGTCGTGCACCGGAATTTAATTCGAAAGTATTGCGTGTTTTGTATTCGGTATATCAGTTTCGAGGATTCCCTAACAATGGTTTCAATGTTTAAACAATGTCTTCGGTTTTACCTTATATTACATTTCTAAAAACTCACACTGGAAAACTACTTTAAATCCGAAAAATTTTTACTTCATTCATTTGTAAATAGGCTTTTTTATTAGGAAATTAACTTTCAGCCGTGCACGGGAATTTAATGCGAAAATATATCGTGTTTTGTATTGGGTATATCAGTTTCCACCATTTCCTAACAATTGTTTCATTGTTTAAACAATGTATTCCGCTTTACTTTTTTTTACATTTCTAAAAACTCACACATGCGACCTACTTTAAATCCGAAAAATTTTTACTTCATTCATTTGTAAATAGGCTTTTTTATTAGGAATTTAATTTTCAGCCGTGCATCGGAATTTAATTCGAAAATATTGCGTGTTTTGTTTTCGGTACATCAGTTTCAAGGATTTCCAAACAATGGTCTCATTGTTTAAACAATATCTTCGGTTTTACCTTATACTACATTTCTAAAAACTCACACTGGCGAACTACTTTAAATCCGAAAAATGTTTACTTCATTCATTTGTAAATATGCTTTTTTATTAGGAATTTAATTTTCAACCGTGCATCGGAATTTAATTCGAAAATCTTGCGTGTTTTGTATTCGGTACATCAGTTTCAAGGATTTCCTAAGAATGGTCTCATTGTTTAAACAATGCATTCAGTTTTACTTTATTTTACATTTCTAAAAACTCACACTAGCGTACTACTTTAAAACCGAAAAATTTTTACATCATTCCTTTGAAAATGTGCTTATTTCTTAGAAAAATAATTTTCAGCCGTGCACCGGAATGCAATGCGAAAATATCGCATATTTTGTATTCGGTATATCAGTTTCTAGGATTTCCTAACAATGGTTTCATTGTTTAAACAATGTATCCCGCTTTACTTTTTTTTACATTTCTAAAAACTCACACAGGCGACCTAATTTAAAACCGAAAAATATTTACGTCATTCATTTGGAAATGTGCTTATTTATTAGGAAATTAATTTTCAGCCATGCACCGGAATTTAATTCGAAAGTATTGCGTGTTTTGTATTCGGTATATCAGTTTCCGACAATTCTCTAACAATGGTTTCATTTTTTAAGCAATGTATTCGGTTTTGCATTATTTTACATTTCTAAAAATTCACACAGGCGAACAAGATTAAAAACAAAAAGTATTTACGTCTTTCATTCGGAAATGTGCTTTTTTAATAGGAAATTAATTTTCAGTCGTGCACCGGAATTTAATTCGAAAGTATTGCGTGTTTTGTATTCGGTATATCAGTTTCGAGGATTCCCTAACAATGGTTTCAATGTTTAAACAATGTCTTCGGTTTTACCTTATATTACATTTCTAAAAACTCACACTGGAAAACTACTTTAAATCCGAAAAATTTTTACTTCATTCATTTGTAAATAGGCTTTTTTATTAGGAAATTAACTTTCAGCCGTGCACGGGAATTTAATGCGAAAATATATCGTGTTTTGTATTGGGTATATCAGTTTCCACCATTTCCTAACAATTGTTTCATTGTTTAAACAATGTATTCCGCTTTACTTTTTTTTACATTTCTAAAAACTCACACATGCGACCTACTTTAAATCCGAAAAATTTTTACTTCATTCATTTGTAAATAGGCTTTTTTATTAGGAAATTAATTTTCAGCCGTGCACCGGAATTTAATGCGAAAATATATCGTGTTTTGTATTGGGTACATCAGTTTCAAGGATTTCCTAACAATTGTTTCATTGTTTAAACAATGTATTCCGCTTTACTTTTTTTTACATTTCTAAAAACTCACACATGCGACCTACTTTAAATCCGAAAAATTTTTACTTCATTCATTTGTAAATAGGCTTTTTTATTAGGAATTTAATTTTCAGCCGTGCATCGGAATTTAATTCGAAAATATTGCGTGTTTTGTTTTCGGTACATCAGTTTCAAGGATTTCCAAACAATGGTCTCATTGTTTAAACAATATCTTCGGTTTTACCTTATATTATATTTCTAAAAACTCACACAGGCGACCTACTTTAAAACCGAAAAATATTTACCTCATTCATTTGGAAATGTGCTTATTTCTTAGAAAAGTAATTTTCAGCCATGCACCGGAATTTAATTCGAAAATATTGCGTGTTTTGTATTCGGTATATCAGTTTCCGACAATTCTCTAACAATGGTTTCATTTTTTAAACAATGTATTCGGTTTTGCATTATTTTACATTTCTAAAAATTCACACAGGCGAACAACTTTAAAAACAAAAAAGTATTTACGTCTTTCATTCGGAAATGTGCTTTTTTAATAGGAAATTAATTTTCAGCCGTGCACCGGAATGTAATGCGAAAATACTGCGTGCTTTTTTATTCGGTATATCAGTTTCCATGATTCCCGCCCCACCAGGGGCTGAGAGGTTCTGCTCTCGAAGCTTTTAGACGGGAAGTGCTGGGTTCGAACCCAATCGCGCCCGTCGGCCTAATCGTTCGGAGTTTTCGTGGTTTTCTTCGAACCTTGGATTTCCAAGCTTTAATACGGGTTAGGTTCCCTTTGAAAGACCCCCACGAAGGGCACTCCCCCCTGGGCCTATATCCCTCGGCAGATAATTGGCCGTCATAAATACAACCAACCAACCAACCATGATTCCCTAACAATGGTTTCATTGTTTAAACAATGTATTTGGTTTTACTTTATTTTACATTCCTAAAACTTCACACAGGCGAACAACTTTAAAACCGAGAAATTTTTACGTCTTTCATATGGAAATGTGCTTATTTATTAGAAAATTAATTTTCAGCCGTGCACCGGAATTTAATTCGAAAATATTGCGAGTTTTGTATTCGGTATATCAGTTTCAAGGATTTCCAAACAATGTATTCGGTTTTACTTTATTTTACATTTCTAAAAACTCACACTGGCGAACTACTTTAAAACCGAAAAATTTTTACATCATTCCTTTGAAAATGTGCTTATTTCTTAGAAAATTAATTTTCAGCCGTGCACCGGAATGTAATGCGAAAATATCGCATATTTTGTATTCGGTATATCAGATTCTAAGATTTCCTAACAATGGTTTCATTGCTTAAACAATGTATTCGGTTTTACTTTATTTAACATTTCTAAAAACTCACACAGGTGAACTACCTTAAAACCAAAAATTTTTTACGTCATTCATTTGGAAATGTGCTTTTTTATTAGGAAATTAATTTTCAGCCGTGCACCGGAATTTAATTCGAAAATATTGCATGCTTTGTATTCGGTATATCAGTTTTGAGGATTTCCTAACAATGGATTCATTGTTTAAACAATGTATTCAGTTTTACTTTATTTTAAATTTCTAAAAATTCACGCAGGCGGACACCTTTAAAACGAAAAAATATTTACGTCATTCATTTGGAAATGTGCTTTTTTATTAGGAAATTAATTTTCAGCCGTGCACCGGAATTTAATTCGAAAATATTGCGTGTTTTCTATACGGTATAACAGTTTCTAAGATTTCATAACAATGGTTTCATTGTTTAAACAATGTATTCAGTTTTACTTTATTTTACATTTCTAAAACCTCACACAGGTGAACTACTTTAAAACCGAAAAAGTTTTACTTCATTCATTTGTAAATATGCTTTTTTATTAGGAAATTAATTTTCAGCCGTGCACCGGAATTTAATTCGAAACTATTGCGTGTTTTGTATTCGGTATATCAGTTTCAAGGATTTCCAAACAATGATTTCGTTGTTTAAACAATGTATTCAGTTTTACTTTATTTTGCATTTCTAAAAATTCACACAGGCGAACACCTTTAAAACGAAAAAATATTTACGTCATTCATTTGGAAATGTGCTTTTTTATTAGGAAATTAATTTTCAGCCGTGCACCGGAATTTAATTCGAAACTATTGCGTGTTTTGTATTCGGTATATCAGTTTCGAGGATTCCCTAACAATGGTTTCATTGTTTAAACAATGTCTTCGGTTTTACCTTATATTACATTTCTAAAAACTCACACTGGAAAACTACTTTAAATCCGAAAAATTTTTACTTCATTCATTTGTAAATAGGCTTTTTTATTAGGAAATTAATTTTCAGCCGTGCACCGGAATTTAATGCGAAAATATATCGCGTTTTGTATTGGGTATATCAGTTTCCAGGATTCCCTAACAATGGTTTCATTGTTTAAACAATGTATTCGGTTTTGCTTCATTTTACATTTCTAAAAATTCACGCAGGCGAACACCTTTAAAACGAAAAAATATTTAAGTGATTCATTTAGAAATGTGCTTTTTTATTAGGAAATTAATTTTCAGCCGCTGCACCGGAATTTAATTCGAAAATATTGCGTGTTTTGTATTCGGTATATCAGTTTCAAGTATTTCCTAACAATGGTCTCATTATTTAAACAATGCATTCAGTTTTACTTTATTTTACATTTCCAAAAATTCAAACAGGCGAACACCTTTAAAACGAAAAAATACCTACGTCATTCACTTTTAAATGTGCTTATTTATTAGGAAATTAATTTTCAGCCATGCACCGGAATTTAATTCGAAAATTTTGCGTGTTTTTTATACGGTATATCAGTTTCTAAGATTTCCTAACAATGATTTCATTGTTTAAACCATGTATTCAGTTTTGCTTTATTTTACATTTCTAGAAATCCACACCGGCGAACACCTTTAAAACGAAAAAATATTTACTTCATTCATTTGGAAATGTGCTTTTTTATTGGGAAATTAATTTTCAGCCGTGCACCGGAATGAAATGCGAAAATATTGCGTGTTTTGTATTCGGTATATCATTTTCCAAGTTTTCCTAACAATGGTTTCATTGTTTAAACAATGTCTTCGGTTTTAAATTATTTTATATTTCTAAAAACTCAAACTGGCAAACTACTTTAAACCCGAAAAATTTTTGCATCATTTATTTGAAAATGGGCATATTTCTTAGAAAATAAATTTTCAGCTGTGCACCGGAATTAATTTCGAAAATATTGCATATTTTCTATTCGGTATATCAATTTCTAGGATTTCCAAACAATGGTTTCATTGTTTAAACAATGTATTCGGTTTTACTTTATTTTACATTTCTAAAAACTCACACTGGCGCACTACTTTAAAACCGAAAAACTTTTACATCATTCCTTTGAAAATGTGCTTATTTCTTGGAAAATTAATTTTCAGCCGTGCACCGGAATTTAATTCGAAAGTATTGCGTGTTTTGTATTCGGTATATCAGTTTCGAGGATTCCCTAACAATGGTTTCATTGTTTAAACAATGTCTTCGGTTTTACCTTATATTACATTTCTAAAAACTCACACTGGAAAACTACTTTAAATCCGAAAAATTTTTACTTCATTCATTTGTAAATAGGCTTTTTTATTAGGAAATTAATTTTCAGCCGTGCACCGGAATTTAATGCGAAAATATATCGTGTTTTGTATTGGGTACATCAGTTTCAAGGATTTCCTAAGAATGGTCTCATTGTTTAAACAATGCATTCAGTTTTACTTTATTTTACAATTCTAAAATCTCACCCTGGCGAACTACTTTAAAACCGAAAAATTTTTACATCATTCCTTTGAAAATGTGCTTATTTCTTAGAAAATTAATTTTCAGCCGTGCACCGGAATGTAATGCTAAAATATCGCATATTTTTTATTCGGTATATCAGTTTCTAGGATTTCCTAACAATGGTTTCATTGTTTAAACAATGTATTCCGCTTTACTTTTTTTTACATTTCTAAAAACTCACACAGGCGACCCACTTTAAAACCGAAAAATATTTACGTCATTAATTTGGAAATGTGCTTATTTATTAGGAAATTAATTTTCAGTCGTGCACCGGAATTTAATTCGAAAGTATTGCGTGTTTTGTATTCGGTATATCAGTTTCGAGGATTCCCTAACAATGGTTTCATAGTTTAAACAATGTCTTCCGTTTTACCTTATATTACATTTCTAAAAACTCACACTGGAAAACTACTTTAAATCCGAAAAATTTTTACTTCATTCATTTGTAAATAGGCTTTTTTATTAGGAAATTAATTTTCAGCCGTCCACCGGAATTTAATGCGAAAATATATCGTGTTTTGTATTGGGTATATCAGTTTCCAGGATTTCCTAACAATGGTTTCATTGTTTAAACAATGTATTCCGCTTTATTTTTTTTACATTTCTAAAAACTCACACAGGCGACCTACTTTAAATCCGAAAAATTTTTACTTCATTCATTTGTAAATAGGCTTTATTATTAGGAAATTAATTTTCAGCCGTGCATCGGAATTTAATTCGAAAATATTGCGTGTTTTGTATTCGGTATATCAGTTTCCGACAATTCTCTTACAATGGTTTCATTTTTTAAACAATGTATTCGGTTTTGCATTATTTTACATTTCTAAAAATTCACACAGGCGAACAACTTTAAAAACAAAAAAGTATTTACGTCTTTCATTCGGAAATGTGCTTTTATAATAGAAAAATTAATTTTCAGCCGTGCACCGGAATGTAATGCGAAAATACTGCGTGCTTTTTTATTCGGTATATCAGTTTCCATGATTCCCGCCCCACCAGGGGCTGAGAGGTTCTGCTCTCGAAGCTTTTAGACGGAAAGTGCTGGGTTCGAACCCAATCGCGCCCGTCGGCCTAATCGTTCGGTGTTTTCGTGGTTTTCTTCGAACCTTGGATTTCCAAGCGTTAATACGGGTTAGGTTCCCTTTGAAAGACCCCCACGAAGGGCACTCCCCCCTGGGCCTATATCCCTCGGCAGATAATTGGCCGTCATAAATACAACCAACCAACCAACCATGATTCCCTAACAATGGTTTCATTGTTTAAACAATGTATTTGGTTTTACTTTATTTTACATTCCTAAAACTTCACACAGGCGAACAACTTTAAAACCGAAATTTTTTTACGTCATTCATTTGGAAATGTGTTTTTTTATTAGGAAATTAATTTTCAGCCGTACACCGAAATTCAATGCGAAAATATTGCATGTTTTGTATATCAGTTTCCCGGATTCCTTAACAATGGTTTCAATTTTTAATTAATTTTTAACTACTTTTCAGCAGTGAAATTACGCTTGAAATTATTGAATATTAAATACGTGAATAATCACATTGCTAACAAGTCGTAAACCAACGTAGTGAAAAATGTCCAAGCCGGGAATCGAACCCGGTCCCATGGAATAGATCTCCAGTCCTCTACCACTAAGCCAGCAGGACGATACCCAGCTTGGCATCTCTCACTTATATAAGTCGGTAATTTTGCAACCGCAGCACTAGATGGAAATGTGTTCACGAGCACACAATCACGTGGCGAAACATGACACTCAAATGAACCCATCATCGGTGAATATACAATTATAATTAATTTTTGCTTTTTTATTAGGAAATTAATTTTCAGACGTGCACCGGAATTTAATTCGAAAATACTGCGTGTTTTGTATTGGGTATATCACTTTCCAGGATTTCCTAACAATGGTTTGTCATCCCTGTTTGTGGCAAAATCGGCGTCTGAATATGCAATAACATGTACATTTTTACAATTCAAATTCAATTTTAAAGATTTAGTAAAACAAACATATCCCAAAAGCTTTAATAATCCATGCCAATGTACTAATCCAGGGTTATTTTGAAATTGGCTAAATATATTTACTGCATAAGCAATATCGGGCCTGGTTCTATTAGATAGGAACGACAAACATCCCAAAACACTTCTGTATGGAATTTTAGACATTTCAAATATTTCGTTATCGGATTGAGGGGATTGGGTTTTTGAATAAACTACACCTTTGCTTATTGGGAGTGAAGTGATAGGGAACTTAAACTTTTTAAATTTTTGACAAATCTCATCAATATATGGAATTTGATGTATTGCAAGATAGTCATTACCCTCCTCGAATTCTACACCCAATAGCTTTCTGGTTTTACCTAGTATCTTAAGATCAAAATAACCAGTCAAAAGTTTAACAACCTTTTCCACCACTCTTTCATTTTTCCGAAAATTACTATGTCGTCTACATAAAGAAGCAGGATAATGTTATCATCAAAACTATACACGCAATTGCACCATTCAAACTTAACAAACCCTATATCATGCAAAATTTTATTTATTTCAAAATACCACATTCTACCAGACTGATGTAAACCATATAAAGCTTTTTCTAATTTACATACTAAATTTTCGTTTTCCACAAATCCTGGAGGTTGGGACATATATATTGTTTCGGCCAAAGGTGCATATAAATAAGCACATTTTACGTCGCATTGTAGGTGTGTCCATTTTTTACAGGAGACTAAAAGGGAAAAGAAAAATCTAATAATGGCAAAATTAACAACCGGTGAAAAAGTTTCATCATAGGTTTCCCCCTTTATTTGTTTGAAACCTTGTGCCACTAGGCGGGCTTTATACCTTACAATTTTGCCCTTGTCATCCCTTTTTAATGTGAAAACCCACCTACAACCTAAGGGTTTAGCATCGCTTGGTAACTTAACTAGTTTCCAAACTCCCCTTTCTCTCATAGTTTTCAATTCTTCTCTCATGGCCTGTTCCCAAAACTTCCTTTGTGTGGATTTTAAAACTTGTTTATAGGTAGTTGGTATTTTGATGTCATCTAGTCATATATCTTTATTAATATCAGAAGTCTCCGTATTTGAACAAGAACTATCCTCTTGACCTGAAACCACTCCTTTAAATTTATTTGATCCTTTATAACAAAAAATATGAGGTTCAAATTTAAGATGACGCTTTTTACAATACTTTTCTACATCGTTTAAGGATCTCAACCTTTCAGATTTTCCCTGTTCGTAATAGTAAATGTAGTTACGATTACCATAAGCACTCGGGGCAACTTTTCTTAACCAAACAGTATCAGAGAGTGGAACCCCCCTCAAAATATCTTTACTTGATTTTATTTCCTCTGTGGAATTCTCCTCCTCCTCTGAAGAGGATAAATCTGGAGGTTTATACGAAGGGAAATAATTTATATTTGGGGTATCATTATTTTCAACCTCACCTTCAAACTCTTCATCAGATTCCTTATCAAAAATAGGAGATCCTATCTCTTTTGAACCCATCACGACTCCACTGCGCCGGACACTATCTGGGAGTTCCTCATTGAAAGAAACATTAATGGTTTCAATAATTTTGTTTTCTTCAGGTAGCCAAACCCGGTAACCTTTAGTACTAAAGGCGTAACCAACCATTACCCCCCTTTTTGCTTTTGCATCAAGTTTCGACCTAAGTTGCTTGGGAACACCTATATATGCTATAGCTCCAAAGGGTTTTAAGTGTCTAACAGATGGTTTAGAGCCACTATAAAGTTCGAAAGGAGTCTTCGACTGAGATTTGTGACGAATGCGATTCCACGTATACGTAAAATCAGCCGTGCACCGGAATTTAATTCGAAAATATTGCGTGTTTTGTATTCGGTATATCAGTTTCAAGGATTTCCAAACAATGGTTTCATTGTTTAAACAATGTATTCGGTTTTACTTTATTTTACATTTCTAAAAACTCACACTGGCGAACTACTTTAAAACCGAAAAATTTTTACATCATTCCTTTGAAAATGTGCTTATTTCTTAGAAAATTAATTTTCAGCCGTGCACCGGAATGTAATGCGAAAATATCGCATATTTTGTATTCGATATATCAGTTTCTAAGATTTCCTAACAATGGTTTCATTGCTTAAACAATGTATTCTGTTTTACTTTATTTAACATTTCTAAAAAATCACACAGGTGAACTACCTTAAAACCAAAAATTTTTTACGTCATTCATTTGGAAATGTGCTTTTTTATTAGGAAATTAATTTTCAGCCGTGCACCGGAACTTAATTCGAAAATATTGCATGCTTTGTATTCGGTATATCAGTTTTGAGGATTTCCTAACAATGGATTCATTGTTTAAACAATGTATTCAGTTTTACTTTATTTTACATTTCTAAAAATTCACGCAGGCGGACACCTTTAAAACGAAAAAATATTTACGTCATTTATTTGGAAATGTGCTTTTTTATTAGGAAATTAATTTTCAGCCGTGCACCGGAATGTAATGCGAAAATATTGCGAGATTTGAATTCGGTATATCATTTTCCAAGATTTCCTAACAATGGTTTCATTGGTTAAACAATGTCTTCGGTTTTACCTTATATTACATTTCTAAAAACTCACACAGGCAAACTACTTTAAATCCGAAAAATTTTTAATTCATTCATTTGTAAATAGGCTTTTTTATTAGGAAATTAATTTTCAGCCGTGCAACGGAATTTAATGCGAAAATATTGCGTGTTTTGTATTGGGTATATCATTTTCCAAGTTTTCCTAACAATGGTTTCATTGTTTAAACAATGTATTCGGTTTTGCTTCATTTTACATTTCTAAAAATTCACGCAGGCGAACACCTTTAAAACGAAAAAATATTTACGTCATTCATTTGGAAATGTGCTTTTTTATTAGGAAATTAATTTTCAGCCGTGCACCGGAATTTAATTCGAAAATATTGCGTGTTTTCTATACGGTATAACAGTTTCTAAGATTTCATAACAATGGTTTCATTGTTTAAACAATGTATTCAGTTTTACTTTATTTTACATTTCTAAAACCTCACACAGGTGAACTACTTTAAAACCGAAAAAGTTTTACTTCATTCATTTGTAAATATGCTTTTTTATTAGGAAATTAATTTTCAGCCGTGCACCGGAATTTAATTCGAAACTATTGCGTGTTTTGTATTCGGTATATCAGTTTCAAGGATTTCCAAACATTATTTCGTTGTTTAAACAATGTATTCAGTTTTACTTTATTTTGCATTTCTAAAAATTCACACAGGCGAACACCTTTAAAACGAAAAAATATTTACGTCATTCATTTGGAAATGTGCTTTTTTATTAGGAAATTAATTTTCGGCCGTGCACCGGAATGTAATGCGAAAACGTTGCGTGCTTTGTATAAGGTATATCATTTTCCAAGATTTCCTAACAATGGTTTCATTGTTTAAACAATGTCTTCGGTTTTAAATTATTTTACATTTCTAAAAAATCACACTGGCAAACTACTTTAAATGCGAAAAATTTTTACATCATTTATTTGAAAATGTGCTTATTTTTTAGAAAATAAATTTTCAGCTGTGCACAGGAATTTAATTCGAAAATATATCGTGTTTTGTATTGGGTATATCAGTTTCCAGGATTCCCTAACAATGGTTTCATTGTTTAAACAATGTATTCGGTTTTGCTTCATTTTACATTTCTAAAAATTCACGCAGGCGAACACCTTTAAACCGAAAAAATATTTAAGTGATTCATTTGGAAATGTGCTTTTTTATTAGGAAATTAATTTTCAGCCGCTGCACCGGAATTTAATTCGAAAATATTGCGTGTTTTGTATTCGGTATATCAGTTTCAAGTATTTCCTAACAATGGTCTCATTGTTTAAACAATGCATTCAGTTTTACTTTATTTTACATTTCCAAAAATTCACACAGGCGAACACATTTAAAACGAAAAAATACCTACGTCATTCACTTTTAAATGTGCTTATTTATTAGGAAATTAATTTTCAGCCATGCACCGGAATTTAATTCGAAAATTTTGCGTGTTTTTTATACGGTATATCAGTTTCTAAGATTTCCTAACAATGGTTTCATTGTTTAAACCATGTATTCAGTTTTGCTTTATTTTACATTTCTAGAAATCCACACCGGCGAACACCTTTAAAACGAAAAAATATTTACTTCATTCATTTGGAAATGTGCTTTTTTATTGGGAAATTAATTTTCAGCCGTGCACCGGAATGTAATGCGAAAATATCGCATATTTGGTTTTCGGTATATCAGTTTCTAGGATTTCCTAACAATGGTTTCATTGTTTAAACAATGTATTCGGTTTTACTTTATTTAACATTTCTAAAAACTCACACAGATGAACTAATTTAAAACCGAAAATTTTTAACGTCATTCATTTGGAAATGTGCTTTTTTATTAGGAAATTAATTTTCAGCCGTGCACCGGAATTTAATGCGAAAATATATCGTGTTTTGTATTGGGCATATCAGTTTCCAGGATTCCCTAACAATGGTTTCATTGTTTAAACAATGTATTCGGTTTTGCTTCATTTTACATTTCTTCATTTACATACATCTTCATTTTACATTTCTAAAAACTCACACTGGCGAACACCTTTAAAACGAAAAAATATTTACGTCATTCACTTTTAAATGTGCTTATTTATTAGAAAATTAATTTTCAGCCATGCACCGGAATTTAATTCGAAAATTTTGCGTGTGTTCTATACGGTATATCAGTTTCTAAGATTTCCTAACAATGGTTTCATTGTTTAAACAATGTATTCAGTTTTACTTTATTTTACATTTCTAAAAATTCACACAGGCGAACACCTTTAAAACGAAAAAATATTTACGTCATTCATTTGGAAATGTGCTTTTTTATTAGGAAATTAATTTTCAGCCGTGCAACGGAATTTAATTCGAAACTATTGCGTGTTTTGTATTCGGTATATCAGTTTCAAGGATTTCCAAACAATGGTTTCATTGTTTAAACAATGTATTCAGTTTTACTTTATTTTACATTTCTAAAAACTCACACAGGTGAACTACTTTAAAACCGAAAAATTTTTACTTCATTCATTTGTAAATATGCTTTTTTATTAGGAAATTAATTTTCAGCCGTGCACCGGAATTTAATTCGAAACTATTGCGTGTTTTGTATTCGGTATATCAGTTTCAAGGATTTCCAAGCAATGGTTTCATTGTTTAAACAATGTATTCAGTTTTACTTTATTTTGTATTTCTAAAAATTCCCACAGGCGAACACCTTTAAATCCGAAAAATGTTTACTTAATTCATTTGTAAATAGGTTTTTTTATTAAGAAATTAATTTTCAGCCGTGCACCGGAATTTAATGCGAAAATATATCGTCTTTTGTATTGGGTATATCAGTTTCCAGGATTTCCTAACAATGGTTTCATTGTTTAAACAATGTATTCGGTTTTGCTTCCTTTTACATTTCTAAAAATTCACACAGGCGAACAACTTTAAAACCGAGAAATTTTTACGTCTTTCATTTGGAAATGTGCTTATTTATTAGAAAATAAATTTTTAGACGTGCACCGGAATTTAATTCGAAAATATTGCGTGCTTTGTATTCGGTATATCAGTTTATAGGATTTCCTAACAATGGTTTCATTGTTTAAACAATGTATTCAGTTTTACTTTATTTTACATTTCTAAAAATTCACTCAGGCGAACACCTTTAAAACGAAAAAATATTTACGAATTCATTTGGAAATGTGCTTTTTTATTAGGAAATTAATTTTCAGCCGTGCACCGGAATGTAATGCGAAAATATTGCGTGTTTTGTTTTCGGTATATCAGTTTCTAGGATTTCCTAACAATGGTTTCATTGTTTAAACAATGTATTCGGTTTTACTTTATTTAACATTTCTAAAAACTCACACAGATTAACTACTTTAAAACCGAAAATTTTTAACGTCATTCATTTGGAAATGTGCTTTTTTATTAGGAAATTAATTTTCAGCCGTGCACCGGAATTTAATGCGAAAATATATCGTGTTTTGTATTGGGCATATCAGTTTCCAGGATTCCCTAACAATGGTTTCATTGTTTAAACAATGTATTCGGTTTTGCTTCATTTTACATTTCTTCATTTACATACATCTTCATTTTACATTTCTAAAAACTCACACTGGCGAACAGCTTTAAAACGAAAAAATATTTACGTCATTCACTTTTAAATGTGCTTATTTATTAGAAAATTAATTTTCAGCCATGCACCGGAATTTAATTCGAAAATTTTGCGTGTGTTCTATACGGTATATCAGTTTCTAAGATTTCCTAACAATGGTTTCAGTGTTTAAACAATGTATTCAGTTTTACTTTATTTTACATTTCTAAAAATTCACACGGGCGAACACCTTTAAAACGAAAAAATATTTACGTCATTCATTTGGAAATGTCCTTTTTTATTAGGAAATTAATTTTCAGCCGTGCAACGGAATTTAATTCGAAACTATTGCGTGTTTTGTATTCGGTATATCAGTTTCAAGGATTTCCAAACAATGGTTTCATTGTTTAAACAATGTATTCAGTTTTACTTTATTTTACATTTCTAAAAACTCACACAGGTGAACTACTTTAAAACCGAAAAATTTTTACTTCATTCATTTGTAAATATGCTTTTTTATTAGGAAATTAATTTTCAGCCGTGCACCGGAATTTAATTCGAAACTATTGCGTGTTTTGTATTCGGTATATCAGTTTCAAGGATTTCCAAACAATGGTTTCATTGTTTAAACAATGTATTCAGTTTTACTTCATTTTACATTTCTAAAAACTCACACTGGCGAACACCTTTAAAACGAAAAAATATTTACGTCATTCACTTTTAAATGTGCTTATTTATTAGAAAATTAATTTTCAGCCATGCACCGGAATTTAATTCGAAAATTTTGCGTGTGTTCTATACGGTATATCAGTTTCTAAGATTTCCTAACAATGGTTTCATTGTTTAAACAATGTATTCAGTTTTACTTTATTTTACATTTCTAAAAATTCACACAGGCGAACACCTTTAAAACGAAAAAATATTTACGTCATTCATTTGGAAATGTGCTTTTTTATTAGGAAATTAATTTTCAGCCGTGCAACGGAATTTAATTCGAAACTATTGCGTGTTTTGTATTCGGTATATCAGTTTCAAGGATTTCCAAACAATGGTTTCATTGTTTAAACAATGTATTCAGTTTTACTTTATTTTACATTTCTAAAAACTCACACAGGTGAACTACTTTAAAACCGAAAAATTTTTACCTCATTCATTTGTAAATATGCTTTTTTATTAGGAAATTAATTTTCAGCCGTGCACCGGAATTTAATTCGAAACTATTGCGTGTTTTGTATTCGGTATATCAGTTTCAAGGATTTCCAAGCAATGGTTTCATTGTTTAAACAATGTATTCAGTTTTACTTTATTTTGCATTTCTAAAAATTCCCACAGGCGAACACCTTTAAATCCGAAAAATTTTTACTTAATTCATTTGTAAATAGGTTTTTTTATTAAGAAATTAATTTTCAGCCGTGCACCGGAATTTAATGCGAAAATATATCGTCTTTTGTATTGGGTATATCAGTTTCCAGGATTTCCTAACAATGGTTTCATTGTTTAAACAATGTATTCGGTTTTGCTTCCTTTTACATTTCTAAACATTCACACAGGCGAACAACTTTAAAACCGAGAAATTTTTACGTCTTTCATTTGGAAATGTGCTTATTTATTAGAAAATTAATTTTTAGACGTGCACCGGAATTTAATTCGAAAATATTGCGTGCTTTGTATTCGGTATATCAGTTTATAGGATTTCCTAACAATGGTTTCATTGTTTAAACAATGTATTCAGTTTTACTTTATTTTACATTTCTAAAAATTCACTCAGGCGAACACCTTTAAAACGAAAAAATATTTACGAATTCATTTGGAAATGTGCTTTTTTATTAGGAAATTAATTTTCAGCCGTGCACCGGAATGTAATGCGAAAATATTGCGTGTTTTGTTTTCGGTATATCAGTTTCAAGGATTTCCTAACAATGGTTTCATTGTTTAAACAATGTATTCGGTTTTACTTTATTTAACATTTCTAAAAACTCACACAGATGAACTACTTTAAAACCGAAAATTTTTAACGTCATTCATTTGGAAATGTGCTTTTTTATTAGGAAATTAATTTTCAGCCGTGCACCGGAATTTAATGCGAAAATATATCGTGTTTTGTATTGGGCATATCAGTTTCCAGGATTCCCTAACAATGGTTTCATTGTTTAAACAATGTATTCGGTTTTGCTTCATTTTACATTTCTTCATTTACATACATCTTCATTTTACATTTCTAAAAACTCACACTGGCGAACACCTTTAAAACGAAAAAATATTTACGTCATTCACTTTTAAATGTGCTTATTTATTAGAAAATTAATTTTCAGCCATGCACCGGAATTTAATTCGAAAATTTTGCGTGTGTTCTATACGGTATATCAGTTTCTAAGATTTCCTAACAATGGTTTCATTGTTTAAACAATGTATTCAGTTTTACTTTATTTTACATTTCTAAAAATTCACACAGGCGAACACCTTTAAAACGAAAAAATATTTAAGTCATTCATTTGGAAATGTGCTTTTTTATTAGGAAATTAATTTTCAGCCGTGCAACGGAATTTAATTCGAAACTATTGCGTGTTTTGTATTCGGTATATCAGTTTCAAGGATTTCAAAACAATGGTTTCATTGTTTAAAAAATGTATTCAGTTTTACTTTATTTTACATTTCTAAAAACTCACACAGGTGAACTACTTTAAAACCGAAAAATTTTTACTTCATTCATTTGTAAATATGCTTTTTTATTAGGAAATTAATTTTCAGCCGTGCACCGGAATTTAATTCGAAACTATTGCGTGTTTTGTATTCGGTATATCAGTTTCAAGGATTTCCAAACAATGGTTTCATTGTTTAAACAATGTATTCAGTTTTACTTTATTTTGCATTTCTAAAAATTCCCACAGGCGAACACCTTTAAATCCGAAAAATTTTTACTTCATTCATTTGTAAATATGCTTTTTTATTAGGAAATTAATTTTCAGCCGTGCACCGGAATGTAATGCGAAAATATTGCGTGTTTTGTATTCGGTATATCAGTTTCTAGGATTCCCTAACAATGGTTTCATTGTTTAAACAATGTATTCGGTTTTACTTTATTTTACATTTCTAAAAACTCACACTGGCGAACTACTTTAAAACCGAAAAATTTTTACATCATTCATTTGAAAATGTGCTTATGTCCAAGTCGGGAATAGAACCCGGTCCCCTGGAATAGATCTCCAGTGCTTTACCATTAAGCCACAAGGACGATGTCATCTCTTACTTATAAAAGTCGGTAAGGTTGCATTCGCAGCACTAGATGGAAAAGACTTCATGAGCACACAATCTAGTGGCGAAACATGAGTAGCACATGAACCCAGCATCGGTGAATATACATTTTTAATTAATTTTTCAACTACATTTCTGCCGTGAAATTTGGCTTGAATTTATTGAATATTAAATACTTGAATACTCACATTGCTAACAAGTCTTAAACAGACTTATATAAGTGACAGATGCCAAGCTGGGCATCGTCCTTGTGGCTTACTGGTAGAGCACTGGAGCTCCAGGGACCCGGGATCGATTCCCGTCTTGGACATTTTTTACTAAGTATGTTTACGATTTGTTAGCAATGTGATTATTCACGTATTTAATATTCAATGTTTTCATTGTTTAAACAATATTCGGTTTTACTTTATTTTGCATTTCAATAAACTCACACAGGTGAACTACTTTCAAACCGAAAAATTTTTACTTCGTTCATTTGTAAATATTCTTTTTTATTAGGAAATTAATTTTCAGCCGTGCACCGGAATTTAATGTGAAAATATATCGTGTTTTGTATTGGATATATCAGTTTCCAGGATTCCATAACAATGGTTTCATTGTTTAAACAATGTATTCGTTTTTTCTTTATTTTACATTTCTAAAAACTCACATTTGAGAAACACTTTAAAACCGACAAATTTTTACGTCATTCATTTGGAAATGTGGTTTCTTATTAGAAAATAAACTTTCAGCAGTGCCCCGAGATTTATTTCGAAAATATCGCATATTTTGTATTCGGTATATCAGTTTCTAGGATTTCCGAACAATGGTTTCATTGTTTAAACAATGTATTCGGTTTTACTTTATTTTACATTTCTATAAATTCACACTGGCAAACTACTTTAAATCCGAAAAATTTTTACTTAATTCATTTGTAAATAGGTTTTTTTATTAATAAATTAATTTTCAGCCGTGCACCGGAATGTAAAGCGAAAATATTGCGTGTTTTTATTCGGTATATCAGCTTCCAGGATTCCCAAACAATGGCTTCATTGTTTAAACAATGTATTTTGTTTTACTTTATTTTACATTCCTAAAACTTCACACAGGCGAACAACTTTAAAACCGAAAAAATTTTACGTCATTCATTTTTAAATGTGCTTATTTATTAGGAAATTAATTTTCAGCTGTGCATCGGAATTTAATTCGAAAATATTGCGTGTTTTGTATTCGTTATATCAGTTTCCAGGATTTCTTAACAATGGTTTCAATGTTTAAACAATGTATTCGGTTCCACTTTATTCTACATTTCTAAAAACTCACACTGGCGAACTACTTTAAAACCGAAAAATTTTTACATCATCCCTTTGAAAATGTGCTTATTTCTTAGAAAAAAAATTTTCAGCCGTGTCCCGGTATATCAGCTTCCAGGATTCCCAAACAATGGCTTCATTGTTTAAACAATGTATTTTGTTTTACTTTATTTTACATTCCTAAAACTTCACACAGGCGAACAACTTTAAAACCGAAAAATTTTTACGTCATCCATTTATAAATGTGCTTATGTATTAGGAAATTAATTTTCAGCCGTGCACCGGAATTTAATTCGAAAATATCGCATATTTTGTATTCGGTATATCATTTTCCAGGAATTCTTAACAATGGTTTCATTGTTTAAACAATGTATTCGCTTTTACCTTATTTTAAATTTCTAAAATTTCACACTGGCGAACAACTTTTAAACCGAAATATTTTTACGTCATTCATTTTTAAATGTGCTTTTTTATTAGGAAAATAATTTTTAGCCGTGCACCGGAATGTAACGCGAAAACATTGCGTGTTTTGTATTCGGTATATCATTTTCAGGGAAGTCTTAAAAATGGTTTCATTGTTTAAACAATGTATTCGCTTTTACCTTATTTTACATTTCTAAAAACTCACACTGGCGAACAACTTAAAAACAGAAAAATTTTTACGACATTAATTTTTAAATGTGCTTATTTATTAGGAAATTAATTTTAAACCGTGCACCGGAATTTAATTCTAAAATATTGCGTGTTTTGTATTCGGTATATCAGTTTCTAGGATTTCCTAACAATGGTTTCATTGTTTAAACAATATATTCAGTTTTACTTTATTTTACATTTCTAGAAATTCACACCGGCGACCACCTTTAAAACGAAAAAATATTTACGTCATTCATTTGGAAATGTGCTTTTTTATTAGGAAATTAATTTTCAGCCGTGCACCGGAATATAATGCGAAAATATTGCGTGTTTTGTATTCGGTATATCAGTTTCTAGGATTTCCTAACAATGGTTTCATTGTTTAAACAATGTATTCGGTTTTACTTTATTTTACATTTCTAAAAACTCACACAGGTGAACTACTTTCAAACCGAAAAATTTTTACTTCGTTCATATGTAAATATTCTTTTTTATTAGGAAATAAATTTTCAGCCGAGCACCGGAATTTAATGCGAAAATATATCGTGTTTTGTATTGGATATATCAGTTTCAAGGATTCCCTAACAGTGGTTTCATTGTTTAAACAATGTATTCGGTTTTTCTTTATTTTATATTTCTAAAAACTCACATTTGAGAACAACTTTAAAACCGACAAATTTTTACGTCATTCATTTGGAAATATGCTTTTTTATTAGAAAATAAATTTTCAGCCGTGCCCCGAAATTTATTTCGAAAATATCGCATATTTTGTATTCGGTATATCAGTTTCTAGGATTTCCTAACAATGGTTTCATTGTTTAAACAATGTATTCGGTTTTACTTTATTTTACATTTCTAAAAACTCACACTGGCAAACTACTTTATATCCGAAAAATTTTTACTTCATTCATTTGTAAATAGGTTTTTTTATTAGGAATTTAATTTTCAGCCGTGCACCGGAATTTAATGCGAAAATATATCGTGTTTTGTATTGGATATATCAGTTTCCAGGATTCCCTAACAGTGGTTTCATTGTTTAAACAATGTATTCGGTTTTACTTTATTTAACATTTCTAAAAACTCACACAGGTGAACTACTTTAAAACCGAAAATTTTTAACGTCATCCATTTGGAAATGTACTTTTTTATTAGGAAATAAATTTTCAGCCGTGCACCAGAATGTAATGCGAAAATATTGCGTGTTTTGAATTCGGTATATCATTTTCCAAGATTTCCTAACAATGGTTTCATTGTTTAAACAATGTGTTCGGTTTTACCTTATATTACATTTCTAAAAACTCACACTGGCAAACTACTTTAAATCCGAAAAATTTTTACTTCATTCATTTGTAAATAGGCTTTTTGATTAGGAAATTAACTTTCAGCCGTGCACCGGAATTTAATGCGAAAATATATCGTTTTTTGTATTGGGTATATCAGTTTCCAGGATTCCCTAACAATGGTTTCATTGTTTAAACAATGTATTCGGTTTTGCTTCATTTTACATTTCTAAAAATTCACGCAGGCGAAAACCTTTACAACGAAAAAAATATTTACGTCATTCATTTGGAAATGTGCTTTTTTATTAGGAAATTAATTTTCAGCCGTGCACCGGAATTTAATTCGATAATTTTGCGTGTTTTCTATACGGTATATCAGTTTCTAAGATTTCCTAACAATGGTTTCATTGTTTAAACAACGTATTCAGTTTTACTTTATTTTACATTTCTAAAAATTCACACAGGCGAACACCTTTAAAACGAAAAAATATTTACGTCATGCATTTGGAAATGTGCTTTTTTATTAGGAAATTAATTTTCAGCCGTGCAACGGAATTTAATTCGAAACTATTGCGTGTTTTGTATTCGGTATATCAGTTTCAAGGATTTCCAAACAATGGTTTCATTGTTTAAACAATGTATTCAGTTTTACTTTATTTTACATTTCTAAAAACTCACACAGGTGAACTACTTTAAAACCGAAAAATTTTTACTTCATTCATTTGTAAATATGCTTTTTTATTAGGAAATTAATTTTCAGCCGTGCACCGGAATTTAATTCGAAACTATTGCGTGTTTTGTATTCGGTATATCAGTTTCAAGGATTTCCAAACAATGGTTTCATTGTTTAAACAATGTATTCAGTTTTACTTTATTTTGCATTTCTAAAAATTCACACAGGCGAACACCTTTAAAACGAAAAAATATTTACGTCATTCATTTGGAAATGTGCTTTTTTATTAGGAAATTAATTTTCAGCCGTGCACCGGAATATAATGCGAAAATATTGCGTGTTTTGTATTCGGTATATCAGTTTCTAGGATTTCCTAACAATGGTTTCATTGTTTAAACAATGTATTCGGTTTTACTTTATTTTACATTTCTAAAAACTCACACAGGTGAACTACTTTCAAACCGAAAAATTTTTACTTCATTCATTTGTAAATATTCTTTTTTATTAGGAAATTAATTTTCAGCCGTGCACCGGAATGTAATGCGAAAATATATCGTGTTTTGTATTGGATATATCAGTTTCCAGGATTCCCTAACAATGGTTTCATTGTTTAAACAATGTATTCGGTTTTACTTTATTTAACATTTCTAAAAACTCACACAGATGAACTACTTTAAAACCGAAAATTTTTAACGTCATTCATTTGGAAATGTGCTTTTTTATTAGAAAATAAATTTTCAGCCGTGCCCCGAAATTTATTTCGAAAATATCGCATATTTTGTATTCGGAATATCAGTTTCTAGGATTTCCTAACAATGGTTTCATTGTTTAAACAATGTATTCGGTTTTACTTTATTTTACATTTCTAAAAACTCACACTGGCAAACTACTTTATATCCGAAAAATTTTTACTTCATTCATTTGTAAATAGGTTTTTTTATTAGGAAATTAATTTTCAGCCGTGCACCGGAATTTAATGCGAAAATATATCGTGTTTTGTATTGGATATATCAGTTTCCAGGATTCCCTAACAATGGTTTCATTGTTTAAACAATGTATTCGGTTTTACTTTATTTAACATTTCTAAAAACTCACACAGATGAACTACTTTAAAACCGAAAATTTTTAACGTCATTCATTTGGAAATGTGCTTTTTTATTAGGAAATTAATTTTCAGCCGTGCACCGGAATGTAATGCGAAAATATTGCGAGTTTTGAATTCGGTATATCATTTTCCAAGTTTTCCTAACAATGGTTTCATTGTTTAAACAATGTCTTCGGTTTTACCTTATATTACATTTCTAAAAACTCACACTGGCAAACTACTTTAAATCCGAAAAATTTTTACTTCATTCATTTGTAAATAGGCTTTTTGATTAGGAAATTAACTTTCAGCCGTGCACCGGAATTTAATGCGAAAATTTATCGTGTTTTGTATTGGGTATATCAGTTTCCAGGATTTCCTAACAATGGTTTCATTGTTTAAACAATGTATTCGGTTTTGCTTCATTTTACATTTCTAAAAATTCACGCAGGCGAAAACTTTTACAACGAAAAAAATATTTACTTCATTCATTTGGAAATGTGCTTTTTTATTAGGAAATTAATTTTCAGCCGTGCACCGGAATTTAATTCGAAAATATTGCGTGTTTTGTATTCGGTATATCAGTTTCAAGAATTTCCTAACAATCGTCTCATTGTTTAAACAATGCATTCAGTTTTACTTTATTTTACATTTCCAAAAATTCACACAGGCGAACACCTTTAAAACGAAAAAATATTTACGTCATTCATTTGGAAATGTGCTTTTTTATTAGGAAATTAATTTTCAGCCGTGCACCGGAATATAATGCGAAAATATTGCGTGTTTTGTATTCGGTATATCAGTTTCTAGGATTTCCTAACAATGGTTTCATTGTTTAAACAATGTATTCGGTTTTACTTTATTTTACATTTCTAAAAACTCACACAGGTGAACTACTTTCAAACCGAAAAATTTTTACTTCATTCATTTGTAAATATTCTTTTTTATTGGGAAATTAATTTTCAGCCGTGCACCGGAATTTAATACGAAAATATATCGTGTTTTGTATTGGATATATCAGTTTCCAGAATTCCCTAACAATGGTTTCATTGTTTAAACAATGTATTCGGTTTTTCTTTATTTTATATTTCTAAAAACTCACATTTGAGAACAACTTTAAAACCGACAAATTTTTACGTCATTCATTTGGAAATGTGCTTTTTTATTAGAAAATAAATTTTCAGCCGTGCCCCGAAATTTATTTCGAAAATATCGCATATTTTGTATTCGGAATATAAGTTTCTAGGATTTCCTAACAATGGTTTCATTGTTTAAACAATGTATTCGGTTTTACTTTATTTTACATTTCTAAAAACTCACACTGGCAAACTACTTTATATCCGAAAAATTTTTACTTCATTCATTTGTAAATAGGTTTTTTTATTAGGAAATTAATTTTCAGCCGTGCACCGGAATTTAATGCGAAAATATATCGTGTTTTGTATTGGATATATCAGTTACCAGGATTCCCTAACAATGGTTTCATTGTTTAAACAATGTATTCGGTTTTACTTTATTTAACATTTCTAAAAACTCACACAGATGAACTACTTTAAAACCGAAAATTTTTAACGTCATTCATTTGGAAATGTGCTTTTTTATTAGGAAATTAATTTTCAGCCGTGCACCGGAATGTAATGCGAAAATATTGCGAGTTTTGAATTCGGTGTATCATTTTCCAAGTTTTCCTTACAATGGTTTCATTGTTTAAACAATGTCTTCGGTTTTACCTTATATTACATTTCTAAAAACTCACACTGGCAAACTACTTTAAATCCGAAAAATTTTTACTTCATTCATTTGTAAATAGGCTTTTTGATTAGGAAATTAACTTTCAGCCGTGCACCGGAATTTAATGCGAAAATTTATCGTGTTTTGTATTGGGTATATCAGTTTCCAGGATTCCCTAACAATGGTTTCATTGTTTAAACAATGTATTCGGTTTTGCTTCATTTTACATTTCTAAAAATTCACGCAGGCGAAACCCTTTACAACGAAAAAAATATTTACTTCATTCATTTGGAAATGTGCTTTTTAATTAGGAAATTAATTTTCAGCCGTGCACCGGAATTTAATTCGAAAATATTGCGTGTTTTGTATTCGATATATCAGTTTCAAGGATTTCCTAACAATGGTCTCATTGTTTAAACAATGCATTCAGATTTACTTTATTTTACATTTCCAAAAATTCACACAGGCGATCACCTTTAAAACGAAAAATATTTACGTCATTCACTTTTAAATGTGCTTATTTATTAGAAAATTAATTTTCAGCCGTGCACCGGAATATAATGCGAAAATATTGCGTGTTTTGTATTCGGTATATCAGTTTCTAGGATTTCCTAACAATGGTTTCATTGTTTAAACAATGTATTCGGTTTTACTTTATTTTACATTTCTAAAAACTCACACAGGTGAACTACTTTCAAACCGAAAAATTTTTACTTCATTCATTTGTAAATATTCTTTTTTATTAGGAAATTAATTTTCAGCCGTGCACCGGAATTTAATACGAAAATATATCGTGTTTTGTATTGGATATATCAGTTTCCAGGATTCCCTAACAATGGTTTCATTGTTTAAACAATGTATTCGGTTTTTCTTTATTTTATATTTCTAAAAACTCACATTTGAGAACAACTTTAAAACCGACAAATTTTTACGTCATTCATTTGGAAATGTGCTTTTTTATTAGAAATTAAATTTTCAGCCGTGCCCCGAAATTTATTTCGAAAATATCGCATATTTTGTATTCGGAATATCAGTTTCTAGGATTTCCTAACAATGGTTTCATTGTTTAAACAATGTATTCGGTTTTACTTTATTTTACATTTCTAAAAACTCACACTGGCAAACTACTTTATATCCGAAAAATTTTTACTTCATTCATTTGTAAATAGGTTTTTTTATTAGGAAATTAATTTTCAGCCGTGCACCGGAATTTAATGCGAAAATATATCGTGTTTTGTATTGGATATATCAGTTTCCAGGATTCCCTAACAATGGTTTCATTGTTTAAACAATGTATTCGGTTTTACTTTATTTAACATTTCTATAAACTCACACAGATGAACTACTTTAAAACCGAAAATTTTTAACGTCATTCATTTGGAAATGTGCTTTTTTATTAGGAAATTAACTTTCAGCCGTGCACCGGAATTTAATGCGAAAATTTATCGTGTTTTGTATTGGGTATATCAGTTTCCAGGATTCCCTAACAATGGTTTCATTGTTTAAACAATGTATTCGGTTTTGCTTCATTTTACATTTCTAAAAATTCACGCAGGCGAAACCCTTTACAACGAAAAAAATATTTACTTCATTCATTTGGAAATGTGCTTTTTAATTAGGAAATTAATTTTCAGCCGTGCACCTGAATTTAATTCGAAAATATTGCGTGTTTTGTATTCGATATATCAGTTTCAAGGATTTCCTAACAATGGTCTCATTGTTTAAACAATGCATTCAGATTTACTTTATTTTACATTTCCAAAAATTCACACAGGCGAACACCTTTAAAACGAAAAATATTTACGTCATTCACTTTTAAATGTGCTTATTTATTAGAAAATTAATTTTCAGCCGTGCAACGGAATTTAATTCGAAACTATTGCGTGTTTTGTATTCGGTATATCAGTTTCAAGGATTTCCAAACAATGGTTTCATTGTTTAAACAATGTATTCAGTTTTACTTCATTTTACATTTCTAAAAACTCACACAGGTGAACTACTTTAAAACCGAAAAATTTTTACTTCATTCATTTGTAAATATGCTTTTTTATTAGGAAATTAATTTTCAGCCGTGCACCGGAATTTAATTCGAAACTATTGCGTGTTTTGTATTCGGTATATCAGTTTCAAGGATTTCCAAACAATGGTTTCATTGTTTAAACAATGTATTCAGTTTTACTTTATTTTGCATTTCTAAAAATTCACACAGGCGAACACCTATAAAACGAAAAAATATTTACGTCATTCATTTGGAAATGTGCTTTTTTATTAGGAAATTAATTTTCAGCCGTGCACCGGAATGTAATGCGAAAATATTGCGTGCTTTGTATTCGGTATATCATTTTCCAAGATTTCCTAACAATGGTTTCATTGTTTAAACAATGTCTTCGGTTTTAAATTATTTTACATTTCTAAAAACCCACACTGGCAAACTACTTTAAATCCGAAAAATTTTTACATCATTTATTTGAAAATGTGCTTATTTTTTAGAAAATAAATTTTCAGCTGTGTACCGGAATTTAATGCAAAAATATATCGTGTTTTGTATTGGGTATATCAGTTTCCAGGATTCCCTAACAATGGTTTCATTGTTTAAACAATGTATTCGGTTTTGCTTCATTTTACATTTCTAAAAATTCACGCAGGCGAACTCCTTTAAAACGAAAAAATATTTACGTCATTCATTTGGAAATGTGCTTTTTTATTAGGAAAATAATTTTCAGCCGTGCACCGGAATGTAACGCGAAAACATTGCGTGTTTTGTATTCGGTATATCATTTTCCAGGAAGTCTTAAAAATGGTTTCATTGTTTAAACAATGTATTCGCTTTTACCTTATTTTACATTTCTAAAAACTCACACTGGCGAACAACTTAAAAACAGAAAAATTTTTACGACATTAATTTTTAAATGTGCTTATTTATAAGGAAATTAATTTTAAACCGTGCACCGGAATTTAATTCTAAAATATTGCGTGTTTTGTATTCGGTATATCAGTTTCTAGGATTTCCTAACAATGGTTTCATTGTTTAAACAATATATTCAGTTTTACTTTATTTTACATTTCTAGAAATTCACACAGGCGACCACCTTTAAAACGAAAAAATATTTACGTCATTCATTTGGAAATGTGCTTTTTAATTAGGTAATTAATTTTCAGCCGTGCACCGGAAAGAAATGCTTAAATATTGCATGTTTTTTATTCGATAACAATGGTTTCATTGTTTAAACAATGTATTCGTTTTTTCTTTATTTTACATTTCTAAAAACTCACATTTGAGAAAAACTTTAAAACCGACAAATTTTTACGTCATTCATTTGGAAATTTGCTTTTTTTTATTAGAAAATAAACTTTCAGCAGTGTCCGGAATTTATTTCGAAAATATCGCATATTTTGTATTCGGTATATCAGTTTCTAGGATTTCCTAACAATGGTTTCATTGCTTAAACAATGTATTCGGTTTTACTTTATTTTACATTTCTATAAATTCACACTGGCAAACTACTTTAAATCCGAAAAATTTTTACTTAATTCATTTGGAAATGTGCTTATTTATTAGAAAATTAATTTTTAGCCGTGCACCGGAATTTAATTCGAAAATATTGCGTGTTTTGTATTCGGTATATCAGTTTATAGGATTTCCTAACAATGGTTTCATTGTTTAAACAATGTATTCAGTTTTACTTTATTTTACATTTCTAGAAATCCACACCGGCGAAGACCTTTAAAACGAAAAAATATTTACGTCATTCATTTGGAAATGTGTTTTTTAATTAGGAAAATAATTTTCAGCCGTGCACCGGAATGTAATGCGAAAATATTGCGTGTTTTTATTCGGTATATCAGCTTCCAGGATTTCCTAACAATGGTTTCATTGTTTAAACAATGTATTCGCTTTTACCTTATTTTACATTTCTAAAATTTCACACTGGCGAACAACTTTAAAACCGAAATATTTTTACGTCATTCATTTTTAAATGTGCTTATTTATTAGGAAATTAATTTTCAGCCGTGCACCGGAGTTTAATTCTAAATTATTGCGTGTTTTGTATTCGGTATATCAGTTTCCAAGATTTCCTAACAATGGTTTCACTGTTTAAACAATGTGTTCGGTTTTACCTTATATTACATTTCTATAAATTCACACTGGCAAACTACTTTAAATCCGAAAAATTTTTACTTAATTCATTTGGAAATGTGCTTATTTATTAGAAAATTAATTTTTAGCCGTGCACCGGAATTTAATTCGAAAATATTGCGTGTTTTGTATTCGGTATATCAGTTTATAGGATTTCCTAACAATGGTTTCATTGTTTAAACAATGTATTCGGTTTTACTTTATTTTACATTTCTAAAAACTCACACTGGCAAACTACTTTATATCCGAAAAATTTTTACTTCATTCATTTGTAAATAGGTTTTTTTATTAGGAAATTAATTTTCAGCCGTGCACCGGAATTTAATGCGAAAATATATCGTGTTTTGTATTAGATGTATCAGTTTCCAGGATTCCCTAACAATGGTTTCATTGTTTAAACAATGTATTCGGTTTTACTTTATTTAACATTTCTAAAAACTCACACAGATGAACTACTTTAAAACCGAAAATTTTTAACGTCGTCCATTTGGAAATGTGCTTTTTTATTAGGAAATTAATTTTCAGCCGTGCACCGGAATGTAATGCGAAAATATTGCGAGTTTTGAATTCGGTATATCATTTTCCAAGATTTCCTAACAATGGTTTCACTGTTTAAACAATGTGTTCGGTTTTACCTTATATTACATTTCTAAAAACTCACACTGGCAAACTACTTTAAATCCGAAAAATTTTTACTTCATTCATTTGTAAATAGGCTTTTTGATTAGGAAATTAACTTTCAGCCGTGCACCGGAATGTAATGCGAAAATATATCGTGTTTTGTATTGGGTATATCAGTTTCCAGGATTCCCTAACAATGGTTTCATTGTTTAAACAATGTATTCGGTTTTGCTTCATTTTACATTTCTAAAAATTCACGCAGGCGAAAACCTTTACAACGAAAAAAATATTTACGCCATTCATTTGGAAATGTGCTTTTTTATTAGGAAATTAATTTTCAGCCGAGCACCGGAATTTAATTCGAAAATATTGCGTGTTTTGTATTCGGTATATCAGTTTCAAGGATTTCCTAACAATGGTTTCATTGTTTAAACAACGTATTCAGTTTTACTTTATTTTACATTTCTAAAAATTCACACAGGCGAACACCTTTAAAACGAAAAAATATTTACGTCATTCATTTGGAAATGTGCTTTTTTATTAGGAAATTAATTCTCAGCCGTGCGACGGAATTTAATTCGAAACTATTGCGTGTTTTGTATTCGGTATATCAGTTTCAAGGATTTCCAAACAATGGTTTCATTGTTTAAACAATGTATTCAGTTTTACTTTATTTTGCATTTCTAAAAATTCGCACAGGCGAACACCTTTAAAACGAAAAAATATTTACGTCATTCATTTGGAAATGTGCTTTTTTATTAGGAAATTAATTTTCAGCCGTGCACCGGAATATAATGCGAAAATATTGCGTGTTTTGTATTCGGTATATCAGTTTCTAGGATTTCCTAACAATGGTTTCATTGTTTAAACAATGTATTCGGTTTTACTTTATTTTACATTTCTAAAAACTCACACGGGTGAACTACTTTCAAACCGAAAAATTTTTACTTCGTTCATTTGTAAATATTCTTTTTTATTAGGAAATTAATTTTCAGCCGTGCACCGGAATTTAATACGAAAATATATCGTGTTTTGTATTGGATATATCAGTTTCCAGGATTCCCTAACAATGGTTTCATTGTTTAAACAATGTATTCGGTTTTTCTTTATTTTATATTTCTAAAAACTCACATTTGAGAACAACTTTAAAACCGACAAATTTTTACGTCATTGATTTGGAAATGTGCTTTTTTATTAGAAAATAAATTTTCAGCCGTGCCCCGAAATTTATTTCGAAAATATCGCATATTTTGTATTCGAAATATCAGTTTCTAGGATTTCCTAACAATGGTTTCATTGTTTAAACAATGTATTCGGTTTTACTTTATTTTACATTTCTAAAAACTCACACTGGCAAACTACTTTATATCCGAAAAATTTTTACTTCATTCATTTGTAAATAGGTTTTTTTATTAGGAAATTAATTTTCAGCCGTGCACCGGAATTTAATGGGAAAATATATCGTGTTTTCTATTGGATATATCAGTTTCCAGGATTCCCTAACAATGGTTTCATTGTTTAAACAATGTATTCGGTTTTACTTTATTTAACATTTCTAAAAACTCACACAGATGAACTACTTTAAAACCGAAAATTTTTAACGTCATTCATTTGGAAATGTGCTTTTTTATTAGGAAATTAATTTTCAGCCGTGCACGGAATGTAATGCGAAAATATTGCGAGTTTTGAATTCGGTATATCATTTTCCAAGATTTCCTAACAATGGTTTCATTGTTTAAACAACGTATTCAGTTTTACTTTATTTTGCATTTCTAAAAATTCACACAGGCGAACACCTTTAAAACGAAAAAATATTTACGTCATTCATTTGGAAATGTGCTTTTTTATTAGGAAATTAATTTTCAGCCGTGCACCGGAATGTAATGCGAATATATTGCGTGCTTTGTATTCGGTATATCATTTTCCAAGATTTCCTAGCAATGGTTTCATTGTTTAAACAATATCTTCGGTTTTAAATTATTTTACATTTCTAAAAACTCACACTGGCGAACTACTTTAAAACCGAAAAATTTTTACATCATTCCTTTGAAAATGTGCTTATTTCTTAGAAAATAAATTTTCAGCCGTGACCCGGAATTTATTTCGAAAATATCGCATATTTTGTATTCGGTATATCATTTTCCAGGAATTCTTAACAATGGTTTCATTGTTTAAACAATGTATTCGCTTTTACCTTATTTTACATTTCTAAAATTTCACACTGGCGAACAACTTTAAAACCGAAATATTTTTACATCATTCATTTTTAAATGTGCTTATTTATTAGGAAATTAATTTTCAGCCGTGCACCGGAGTTTAATTCTAAAATATTGCGTGTTTTGTATTCGGTATATCAGTTTCTAGGATTTCCTAACAATGGTTTCATTGTTTAAACAATGTATTCAGTTGTACTTTATTTTACATTTCTAAAAATTCACTCAGGCGAACACCTTTAAAACGAAAAAATATTTACGCATTCATTTGGAAATGTGCTTTTTTATTAGGAAATTAATTTTCAGCCGTGCACCGGAATATAATGCGAAAATATTGCGTGTTTTGTATTCGGTATATCAGTTTATAGGATTTCCTAACAATAAAACCGAAAACTTTTTACACTTTTAAAAATTGAGAAACACTTTAAAACCGAAAAATTTTTACTTCATTCATTTGTAAATATGCTTTTTTATTAGGAAATTAATTTTCAGCCGTGCACAGGAATTTAATGCGAAAATATATCGTGTTTTGTATTGGATATATCAATTTCCAGGGTTCCCTAACAATGGTGTCATTGTTTACACAGTGTATTCGGTTTTCTTCATTTTACATTTCTAAAAATTCACACAGGCGAACAACTTTAAAACCGAGAAATTTTTACGTCTTTCATTTGGAAATGTGCTTATTTTTTAGAAAATAAATTTTCAGTCGTGCCCCGGAATTTATTTCGAAAATATCGCATATTTTGTATTCGGTATATCAGTTTCTAGGATTTCCTAACAAAGGTTCCATTGTTTAAACAATGAATTCGGTTTTACTTTATTTTACATTCCTAAAAACTCACACAGGTGAACTACTTTAAAACCGAAAATTTTTTACGTCATTCATTTGGAAATGTGCTTTTTTATTATGAAATTAATTTTTAGCCGTGCACCGGAATTTAATTCGAAAATTTTGCGTGTTTTGTATTCAGTATATCCGTTTCAAGAATTCCCTAACAATGGTTTCATTGTTTAAACAATGTGTTCAGTTTTACCTTATTTTGCATTTCTAAAAACTCACACTGCAAACTACTTTAAATCCGAAAAATTTTTACTTCATTCATTTGTAAATAGGCTTTTTTATTAGGAAATTAATTTTCAGCCGTGCACCGGAATTTAATGCGAAAATATATCGTGTTTTGTAATGGGTATATCAGTTTCCAGGATTCCCTAACAATGGTTCCATTGTTTAAACAATGTATTCGGTTTTTCTTCATTTTACATTTCTAAAAACTCACATTTGAGAACAACTTTAAAACCAAGAAATTTTTACGTCTTTCATTTGAAAATGTGCTTATTTATTAGAAAATTAATTTTCAGCCGTGCACCGGAATTTAATTCGAAAATATTGCGTGCTTTGTATTCGGTATATCAGTTTAGAGGATTTCCTAACAATGGATTCATCGTTTAAACAATGTATTCAGTTTTACTTTATTTTACATTTCTAAAAATTCACGCAGGCGAACACCTTTAAAACGAAAAAATATTTACGTCATTCATTTGGAAATGTGCTTTTTTATTAGGAAATAAATTTTCAGCCGTGCACCGGAATGTAATGCGAAAATATTGCGTGCTTTGTATTCGGTATATCAGTTTAGAGGATTTCCTAACAATGGATTCATTGTTTAAACAATGTCTTCGGTTTTACCTTATTTTACATTTCTAAAAACTCACACTGGCAAACTACTTTAAATCCGAAAAATTTTTACTTCATTCATTTGTAAACAGGCTTTTTTATTAGGAAATTAATTTTCCGCCGTGCACCGGAATTTAATGCGAAAATATATCGTGTATTGTATTGGGTATATCAGTTTCCAGGATTCCCTAACAATGGTTTCATTGTTTAAACAATGTATTCGGTTTAGCTTCATTTTACATTTCTAAAAATACACACAGGCGAACAACTTTAAAACCAAGAAATTTTTACATCTTTCATTTGGAAATGTTCTTATTTATTAGAAAATTAATTTTCAGCCGTGCACCGGATTTTAATTCGAAAATATTGCGTGTTTTGTATTCGGTATATCAGTTTCAAGGGTTTCCTAACAATGGTCTCATTGTTTAAACAATGCATTCAGTTTTACTTTATATTACATTTCTAAAAATTCCCACAGGCGAACACCTTTAAATCGGAAAAATATTTACGTCATTCATTTGGAAATGTGCTTTTTTATTAGGAAATTAATTTTCAGCCGTGCACCGGAATGTAACGCGAAAACATTGCGTGTTTTGTATTCGGTATATCATTTTCCAGGAATTCTTAACAATGGTTTCATTGTTTAAACAATGTATTCGCTTTTACCTTATTTTACATTTCTAAAAACTCACACTGGCGAACAACTTAAAAACCGAAAAATTTTTACGACATTAATTTTTAAATGTGCTTATTTATTAGGAAATTAATTTTCAGCCGTGCACCGGAAAGAAATGCTTAAATATATCGTGTTTTGTATCAGTTCGTGTATATATCAGTTTCCAGGATTCCATAACAATGGTTTCATTGTTTAAACAATGTATTCGTTTTTTCTTTATTTTACATTTCTAAAAACTCACATTTGAGAAACACTTTAAAACCGACAAAGTTTTACGTCATTCATTTGGAAATGTGTTTTTTTATTAGAAAATAAACTTTCAGTAGTGCCTCGGAATTTATTTCGAAAATATTGCATATTTTGTATTCGGTATATCAGTTTCTAGGATTTCCTAACAATGGTTTCATTGTTTAAACAATGTATTCGGTTTTACTTTATTTTACATTTCTATAAACTCACACTGGCAAACTACTTTAAATCCAAAAAATTTTTACTTAATTCATTTGTAAATAGGTTTTTTTATTAAGAAATTAATTTTCAGCCGTGCACCGGAATTTAATGCGAAAATATATCGTGTTTTGTATTGGGTATATCAGTTTCCAGGATTTCCTAACAATGGTTCCATTGTTTAAACAATGTATTCGGTTTTTCTTCATTTTACATTTCTAAAAACTCACATTTGAGAACAACTTTAAAACCAAGAAATTTTTACGTCTTTCATATGAAAATGTGCTTATTTATTAGAAAATTAATTTTCAGCCGTGCACCGGAAGTTAATTCGAAAATATTGCGTGCTTTGTATTCGGTATATCAGTTTAGAGGATTTCCTAACAATGGATTCATCGTTTAAACAATGTATTCAGTTTTACTTTATTTTACATTTCTAAAAATTCACGCAGGCGAACACCTTTAAAACGAAAAAATATTTACGTCATTCATTTGGAAATGTGCTTTTTTATTAGGAAATAAATTTTCAGCCGTGCACCGGAATGTAATGCGAAAATATTGCGTGTTTTGTTTTCGGTATATCATTTTCCAAGATTTCCTAACAATGGTTTCATTGTTTAAACAATGTATTCGGTTTTACCTTATTTTACATTTCTAAAAACTCACACTGGCAAACTACTTTAAATCCGAAAAATTTTTACTTCATTCATTTGTAAACAGGCTTTTTTATTAGGAAATTAATTTTCCGCCGTGCACCGGAATTTAATGCGAAAATATATCGTGTATTGTATTGGGTATATCAGTTTCCAGGATTCCCTAACAATGGTTTCATTGTTTAAACAATGTATTCGGTTTAGCTTCATTTTACATTTCTAAAAATACACACAGGCGAACAACTTTAAAACCAAGAAATTTTTACATCTTTCATTTGGAAATGTTCTTATTTATTAGAAAATTAATTTTCAGCCGTGCACCGGATTTTAATTCGAAAATATTGCGTGTTTTGTATTCGGTATATCAGTTTCAAGGGTTTCCTAACAATGGTTTCATTGTTTAAACAATGCATTCAGTTTTACTTTATATTACATTTCTAAAAATTCCCACAGGCGAACACCTTTAAATCGAAAAAATATTTACGTCATTCATTTGGAAATGTGCTTTTTTATTAGGAAATTAATTTTCAGCCGTGCACCGGAATGTAACGCGAAAACATTGCGTGTTTTGTATTCGGTATATCATTTTCCAGGAATTCTTAACAATGGTTTCATTGTTTAAACAATGTATTCGCTTTTACCTTATTTTACATTTCTAAAAACTCACACTGGCGAACAACTTAAAAACCGAACAATTTTTACGACATTAATTTTTAAATGTGCTTATTTATTAGGAAATTAATTTTCAGCCGTGCACCGGAAAGAAATGCTTAAATATATCGTGTTTTGTATCAGTTCGTGTATATATCAGTTTCCAGGATTCCATAACAATGGTTTCATTGTTTAAACAATGTATTCGTTTTTTCTTTATTTTACATTTCTAAAAACTCACATTTGAGAAACACTTTAAAACCGACAAAGTTTTACGTCATTCATTTGGAAATGTGTTTTTTTATTAGAAAATAAACTTTCAGTAGTGCCCCGGAATTTATTTCGAAAATATCGCATATTTTGTATTCGGTATATCAGTTTCTAGGATTTCCTAACAATGGTTTCATTGTTTAAACAATGTATTCGGTTTTACTTTATTTTACATTTCTATAAACTCACACTGGCAA
The DNA here is from genome assembly GCA_963932465.1 of Maratus speciosus. NCBI lineage: Eukaryota > Metazoa > Arthropoda > Arachnida > Araneae > Salticidae > Maratus > Maratus speciosus. Next base: position 175,545 of record CAWVRF010000637.1, read on the forward strand.
ACTACTTTAAATCCAAAAAATTTTTACTTAATTCATTTGTAAATAGGTTTTTTTATTAAGAAATTAATTTTCAGCCGTGCACCGGAATTTAATGCGAAAATATATCGTGTTTTCTATTGGGTATATCAGTTTCCAGGATTTCCTAACAATGGTTTCATTGTTTAAACAATGTATTCGGTTTTGCTTCATTTTACCATCATTACTTCATATTTACGTCATTCATTTGGAAATGTGCTTTTTAATTAGGAAATTAATTTTCAGCCGTGCACCGGAATTTAATGCGAAAATATATCGTGTTTTGTATTGGGTTTATCAGTTTCCAGGATTCCCTAAGAATGGTTTAATTGTTTAAACCATGTATTTGGTTTTGCTTCATTTTACCATCATTACTTCATATTTACTTCATTCATATGTAAATAGGCTTTTTTATTAGGAAATTAATTTTCAGCCGTGCACCGGAATTTAATTCTAAAATATATCGTGTTTTGTGTTCGGTATATCAGTTTTCAGGATTTCCTAACAATGGTTTCATTGTTTAAACAATATATTCAGTTTTACTTTATTTTACATTTATAGAAATTCACACTGGCGACCACCTTTAAAACGAAAAAATATTTACGTCATTCATTTGGAAATGTGCTTTTTAATTAGGAAATTAATTTTCAGCCGTGCACCGGAAAGAAATGCTTAAATATCGCATGTTTTTTATTCGGTATATCAGTTTCCAGGATTCCCTCACAATGGTTTCACTTTTTAAACAATGTATTCGGTTTTACTTTATTTTACATTTATAAAAACTCACACTGGCGAACTACTTTAAAACGGAAAAAATTTTACATCATTCATTTGAAAATGTGCTTATGTCCATGTCGGGAATAGAACCCGGTCCCCTGGAATAGATCTCCAGTGCTCTACCATTAAGCCACAAGGACGATGTCATCTCTCCATTATAAAATTCGGTAAGGTTGCAACCACAGCACTAGATGGAAAAGACTTCATCAGCAATAAACTAGTGGCGAAACTTGAGTAGCACATGAACCCAGCATCGGTGAACATACATTTTTAATTAATTTTTCAACTACATTTCTGCAGTGAAATTACGCTTGAATTTATTGAATATTAAATACTTGAATAATCACATTGCTAACAAGTCTTAAACAGACGTCTTGGACATTTTTCACTAAGTATGTTTACGATTTGTTAGCAATGTGATTATTCACATATTTAAAATTCAATGGTTTCATTGTTTAAACAATATTCGGTTTTACTTTATTTTGCATTTCAATAAACTCACACAGGTGAAGTACTTTCAAACCGAAAAATTTTTACTTCGTTCATTTGTAAATATTCTTTTTTATTAGGAAATTAATTTTCAGCCGTGCACCGGAATTTAATGTGAAAATATATCGTGTTTTGTATTGGATATATCAGATTCCAGGATTGCATAACAATGGTTTCATTGTTTAAACAATGTATTCGTTTTTTCTTTATTTTACATTTCTAAAAACTCACATTTGAGAAACACTTTAAAACCGACAAATTTTTACGTCATTCATTTGGAAATGTGCTTTTTTATTAGAAAATAAACTTTCAGCAGTGCCCCGGAATTTATTTCGAAAATATCGCATATTTTGTATTCGGTATATCAGTTTCTAGGATTTCCTAACAATGGTTTCATTGTTTAAACAAAGTATTCGGTTTTACTTTATTTTACATTTCTATAAATTCACACTGGCAAACTACTTTATATCCGAAAAATTTTTAATTAATTCAATTGTAAATAGGTTTGTTTATTAAGAAATTAATTTTCAGCCGTGCACCGGAAAATAATGCGAAAATATATCGTCTTTTGTATTGGGTATATCAGTTTCCAGGATTTCCTAACAATGGTTTCATTGTTTAAACAATGTATTCGGTTTTTCTTTATTTTATATTTCTAAAAACTCACATTTGAGAACAACTTTAAAACCGACAAATTTTTGCGTCATTCATTTTTAAATGTGCTTATTTATCAGGAAATTAATTTTCAGCCGTGCACCGGAATTTAATTCGAAAATATTGCGTGTTTTGTATTCGGTATATCAGTTTCCAGGATTTCGTAACAATGGTTTCATTGTTTAAACAATGTATTCGGTTCTACTTTATTTTACATTTCTAAAAACTCACACTGGCGAACTACTTTAAATATCATTCCTTAGAAAATGTGCTTATTTTTTAGAAAATAAATTTTCAGCCGTGCCCCGGAATTTATTTCGAAAATATCGCATATTTTGTATTCGGTATATCATTTTCTAGGATTTCCTAACAATGGTTCCATTGTTTAAACAATGAATTCGGTTTTACTTAATTTTACATTTCTAAAAACTCACACAGGTGAACTACTTTAAAACCGAAAATTTTTTACGTCATTCATTTGGAAATGTGCTTTTTTATTATGAAATTAATTTTTAGCCGTGCACCGGAATTTAATTCGAAAATTTTGCGTGTTTTGTATTCAGTATATCCGTTTCAAGAATTCCCTAACAATGGTTTCATTGTTTAAACAATGTATTCAGTTTTACCTTATATTACATTTCTAAAAACTAATTCTGCAAACTACTTTAAATCCGAAAAATTTTTACTTCATTCATTCGTAAATAGGCTTTTTTATTAGGAAATTAATTTTCAGCCGTGCACCGGAATTTAATTCGAAAATATTGCGTGTTTTGTATTCGGTATATCAGTTTCTAGGATTTCCTAACAATGGTTTCATTGTTTAAACAATGTATTCAGTTTTACTTTATTTTACATTTCTAGAAATCCACACAGGCGAACACCTTTAAATGGAAAAAATATTAACGTCATTCATTTGGAAATGTGCTTTTTAATTAGGAAATTAATTTTTAGCCGTGCACCGGAATGTAATGCGAAAATATTGGGTGTTTTTATTCGGTATATCAGTTTCCAGGATTCCGAAACAATGGCTTCATTGTTTAAACAATGTATTTTGTTTTACTTTATTTTTCTTTCCTAAAACTTCACACAGGCGAACAAATTTAAAACCGAAAAATTTTTGCGTCATTCATTTTTAAATGTGCTTATTTATCAGGAAATTAATTTTCAGCCGTGCACCGGAATTTAATTCGAAAATATTGCGTGTTTTGTATTCGGTATATCAGTTTCTAGGATTTCCTAACAATGGTTTCATTGTTTAAACAATGTATTCAGTTTTACTTTATTTTACATTTCTAGAAATCCACACAGGCGAACACCTTTAAATGGAAAAAACATTAACGTCATTCATTTGGAAATGTGCTTTTTTATTAGGAAATTAATTTTCAGCCGTGCACCGGAATGTAATGCGAAAACATTGCGTGTTTTGTATTCGGTATATCAGTTTCTAGGATTTCCTAACAATGGTTTCATTGTTTAAACAATGTATTCAGTTTTTCTTTATTTTACATTTCTAGAAATCCACACAGGCGAACACCTTTAAATGGAAAAAATATTAACGTCATTCATTTGGAAATGTGCTTTTTAATTAGGAAATTAATTTTCAGCCGTGCACCGCAATGTAATGCGAAAATATTGCGTGTTTTTATTCGGTATATCAGTTTCCAGGATTCCGAAACAATGGCTTCATTGTTTAAACAATGTATTTTGTTTTACTTTGTTTTTCTTTCCTAAAACTTCACACAGGCGAACAAATTTAAAACCGAAAAATTTTTGCGTCATTCATTTTTAAATGTGCTTATTTATCAGGAAATTAATTTTCAGCCGTGCACCGGAATTTAATTCGAAAATATTGCGTGTTTTGTATTCGGTATATCAGTTTCCAGGATTTCCTAACAATGGTTTCATTGTTTAAACAATGTATTCGGTTTTTCTTTATTTTATATTTCTAAAAACTCACATTTGAGAACAACTTTAAAACCGACAAATTTTTGCGTCATTCATTTTTAAATGTGCTTATTTATCAGGAAATTAATTTTCAGCCGTGCACCGGAATTTAATTCGAAAATATTGCGTGTTTTGTATTCGGTATATCAGTTTCCAGGATTTCGTAACAATGGTTTCATTGTTTAAACAATGTATTCGGTTCTACTTTATTTTACATTTCTAAAAACTCACACCGGCGAACTACTTTAAAACCGAAAAATTTTTACATCATTCCTTAGAAAATGTGCTTATTTTTTAGAAAATAAATTTTCAGCCGTGCCCCGGAATTTATTTCGAAAATATCGCATATTTTGTATTCGGTATATCAGTTTCTAGGATTCCCTAACAATGGTTTCATTGTTTAAACAATGTATTCAGTTTTACCTTATTTTACATTTCTAAAAACTCACTCTGCAAACTACTTTAAATCCGAAAAATTTTTACTTCATTCATTTGTAAATATGCTTTTTTATTAAGAAATTAATTTTCAGCCGTGCACAGGAATTTAATGCGAAAATATATCGTGTTTTGTATTGGATATATCAGTTTCCAGGACTCAATAACAATGGTTTCATGTTTTAAACAATGTATTCGGTTTTTCTTTATTTTACATTTCTAAAATCTCAAATTTGAGAAAAACTTTAAAACCGAGAAATTTTTACGTCATTCATTTGGAAATGTCCTTTTTTATTAGGAAATTAATTTTCAGCCGTAAACCGGAATTTAATTCGAAAATATTGCGTGTTTTGTATTCGGTATATCAATTTATAGGGTTCCTTAACAATGGTTTCATTGTTTAAACAATGTATTCGGTTCTACTTTATTCTACATTTCTAAAAAGTCACACTGGCGAACTACTTTAAAACCGAAAAATTTTTACATTATTCCTTTGAAAATGTGCTTATTTCTTAGAAAATAAATTTTCAGCCGTGTCCCGGAATTTATTTCGAAAATATCGCATATTTTGTATTCGGTATATCAGTTTCTAGGATTTTCTAACAATGCTTCCATTGTTTAAACAATGAATTCGGTTTTACTTTATTTTACATTTCTAAAAACTCACACAGGTGAACTACTTTAATACCGAAATTTTTTTACGTCATTCATTTGGAAATGTGCTTTTTTATTAGGAAATTAATTTTCAGCCATGCACCGGAATGTAATGCGAAAACATTGCGTGTTTTGTATTCGGTATATCAGTTTCTAGGATTTCCTAACAATGGTTTCATTGTTTAAACAATGTATTCGGTTTTACTTTATTTTACATTTCTAAAAATTCACACTGGCAAACTACTTTAAATCCGAAAAATTTTTACTTCATTCATTTGTAAATATGTTTTTTTATTAGGAAATTAATTTTCAGCCGTGCACCGGAATGTAATGCGAAAATATTGCGTGTTATGAATTCGTTATATCATTTTAAAGATTTTCTAACAATGGTTTCATTGTTTAAACAATGTCTTCGGTTTTACCTTATTTTATATTTCTAAAAACTCACACTGGCAAACTACTTTAAATTCTAAAAATTTTTACTTCATTCATTTGGAAAGAGGCTTTTTTATTAGAAAATTAATTTTCAGCCGAGCACCGGAATTTAATTCGAAAATATTGCGTGATTTGTATTCGGTATATAATTTTCCAGGAATTCTTAACAATGGATTCATTGTTTAAACAATGTATTCGGTTTTACTTTATTTTAAATTTCTAGAAATACACACCGGCGACCACCTTTAAAACGAAAAAATATTTACGTCATTCATTTGGAAATGTAATGTGTTTTTTAATTAGGAAATTAATTTTCAGCCGTACACCGGAATGTAATGCGAAAATATTGCGTGTTTTTTATTCGGTATATCAGTTTCCAGGATCCCCTAACAATGGTTTCATTTATTAAACAATGTATTCGGTTTTACTTTATTTTAAATTTCTAAAAACTCACACTGTAGAACTACTTTAAAACCGAAAAATTTTTACCCCACTCATTTGAAAATGTGCTTATGTCCAAGCCAGGAATCGAACCCGGCCCCCTGGTATAGATCTCCAGTGCTCTACCTTTAAGCCACAAGGACGATGGCATCTCGCACTTATAAAAGTCGGTAAGGTTGAAACCACAGGACTAGATTGAAAAGACTTGAGCACACAATCTAGTGGCGAAACATGAGTAGCATATGAACCCAGCATCGGTGAATATACATTTTTAATTAATTTTTCAACTACATTTCAGCAGTGAAATTACGCTTCAAATTATTGAATATTAAATACGTAAATAATCACATTGCTAAAAAGTCGTAAACAGAATTATATAAGTGACAGATGCCAAATTGGGCACCGTCCTTGTGACTTAGTGGTAGAGCACTGGAGCTCCAGGGGCCCGGGATCGATTCCCGTCTTGGACATTTTTCACTAAGTTGGTTTACGATTTGTTAGCAATGTGATTATTCATGTATTTAATATTCAATGGTTTCATTGTTTAAACAATATTCGATTTCACTTTATTTAGCATTTAAAAAAACTCACACAGGTGAACTACTTTAAAACCGAATAATTTTTACTTCTTTCATTTGTAAATATGCTTTTTTATTAGGAAATTAATTTTCAGCCGTGCACCGGAATTTAATGCGAAAATATATTGTGTTTTGTATTGGGTATATCAGTTTCCAGGATTCCCTAACAATGGTTTCATTGTTTAAACAATGTATTCGGTTTTTCTTTATTTTACTTTTCTAAAAACTCACATTTGAGAACAACTTTAAAACGGACAAATTTTTACGTCATTCATTTGGAAATGGTTTTTTTTATTAGGAAATTAATTTTCAGCCGTGGACCGGAATTTAATTCGAAAATATTGCGTGTTTTGTAGTCGGTATATCAATTTCCAGGGTTCCGTAACAATGGTCTCATTGTTTAAACAATGCATTCAGTTTTACTTTATTTTAAATTTCTTAAAATTCACACAGGCGAACAACTTTAAAACCGAGAAATTTTTATGTCTTTCATTTGGAAATGTGCTTATTTATTAGAAAATTAATTTTCAGCCGTGCACCGGAATTTAATTCGAAAATATTGCGTGTTTTGTATTCGGTATATCAGTTTATAGGATTTCCTAACAATGGTTTCATTGTTTAAACAATGTATTGAGTTTTACTTTATTTTACATTTCTAGAAATTCACACCGGCGAACACCTTTCAAACGAAAAAATATTTACGTCATTCATTTGGAAATGTGCTTTTTAATTAGGAAATTAATATTCAGCTGTGCACCGGAATGTAATGCGAAAATATTGCGTGTTTTGTATTCGGTATATCAGTTTTCTGGATTTCTTAACAATGGTTTCATTGTTTAAACAATGTATTCGGTTCTACTTTATTTTACATTTCTAAAAATTTCACACTGGTAAACTACTTTAAAACCGAAAAATTTTTACATCATTCCTTTGAAAATGTGCTTATTTCTTAGAAAATATATTTTCAGCCGTGCCCGGTATTTATTTCGAAAATATCGCATATTTTGTATTTGTTATATCAGTTTCTAGGATTTCCTAACAATGGTTTCATTGTTTAAACAATGTCTTCGGTTTTACTTTATTTTACATTTCTAAAAATTTCACACAGGTGAACTACTTTAAAACCGAAAATTTTTTACGTCATTCATTTGGAAATGTGCTTTTTAATTAGGAAATTAATTTTCATCCGTGCACCGGAATTTAATTCGAAAATATTGCGTGTTTTGTATTCGGTATATCAGTTTCAAGGATTTCCTAACAATGGTTTCATTGTTTAACCAATGTATTCAGTTTTACTTTATTTTATATTTCTAAAAATTCACGCAGGCGAACACCTTTAAAACCAAAAAAATATTTACGTCATTTATTTGGAAATATGCTTTTTTATTATGAAATTAATTTTCAGCCGTGCACCGGAATGTAATGCGAAAATATTGCATGTTTTGAAATCGTTATATCAGTTTCCAGGATTTCTTAACAATGGTTTCATTGTTTAAACAATGTCTTCGGTTTTACTTGTTTTATATTTCTAAAAATTCACACTGGCAAACTACTTTAAATCCGAAAAATTTTTACTTCATTCATTTGTAAAGAGGCTTTTTTATTAGGAAATTAATTTTCAGCCGTGCACCGGAATTTAATGCGAAAATATATCGTGTTTTGTATTGGGTATATCAGTTTCCAGGATTTCCTAACAATGGTTCATTGTTTAAACAATGTATTCGGTTTTGCTTCATTTTACATTTCTAAAAATTCACACAGGCGAACAACTTTAAAACCGAAATATTTTTACGTCATTCATTTTTAAATGTGCTTATTTATTAGGAAATTAATTTTCAGCCATGCACCGGAATTTAATTCGAAAATATTGCGTGTTTTGTATTCGGTATATCAGTTTCTAGGATTTCATAACAATGGTTTCATTGTTCAAACAATGTATTCAGTTTTAGTTTATTTTACATTTCTAGAAATTCACACCGGCGACCACCTTTAAAACGAAAAAATATTTACGTCATTCATTTGGAAATGTGCTTTTTAATTAGGAAATTAATTTTCAGCCGTACGCCGGAATGTAATGCGAAAATATTGCTTGTTTTTTATTCGGTATATCAGTTTCCAGGATCCCCTAACAATGGTTTCATTTTTTAAACAAAGAATTCGGTTTTACTTTATTTTACATTTCTAAAAACTCACACTGGAGAACTACTTTAAAACCGAAAAATTTTTACCCCACTCATTTGAAAATGTGCTTATGTCCAAGCCGGGATTCGAACCCGGCCCCCTGGTATAGATCTCCAGTGATCTACCTTTAAGCCACAAGGACGATGGCATCTCTCACTTATAAAAGTCGGTAAGGTTGCAACCACAGCACTAGATTGAAAAGACTTCATGAGTACACAATCTAGTGGCGAAACATGAGTAGCAAATGAACCCAGCATCGGTGAATATATATTTTTAATTAATTTTTCAACTACATTTCAGCAGTGAAATTACGCTTCAAATTATTGAATATTAAATACGTGAATAATCAAATTGCTAACAAGTCGTAAACAGACTTATATAAGGAAATTAATTAACAGGCCTGCACCAGAATGTAATGCGGAAATATTGCGTGTTTTTATTCGGTATATCAGTTTCCAGGATTCCCAAACAATGGCTTCATTGTTTAAACAATGTATTTTGTTTTACTTTATTTTATATTCCTAAAACTTCACACAGGGGAACAACTTTAAAACCGAAAAATTTTTACGTCATTCATTTTTAAATGTTCTTATTTATTAGGAAATTAATTTTCAGCCGTGCACCGGAATTTAATTCGAAAATATTGCGTGTTTTGTATTCGGTATATCAGTTTCCAGGATTTCTTAACAATGGTTTCATTGTTTAAACAATGTATTCGGTTCTACTTTATTCTACATTTCTAAAAACTCACACTGGCGAACTACTTTAAAACCGAAAAATTTTTACATCATTCCTTTGAAAATGTGCTTATTTCTTAGAAAATAAATTTTCAGCCGTGTCCCGGAATTTATTTCGAAAATATCGCATATTTTGTATTCGGTATATCAGTTTCTAGGATTTCCTAACAATGCTTTCATTGTTTAAACAATGTATTCAGATTTACTTTATTTTACATTTCTAAAAATTCACGCAGGCGAACACCTGTAAAACGAAAAAATATTTACGCATTCATTTGGAAATGTGCTTTTTTATTAGGAAATTAATTTTCAGCCGTGCACCGGAATTTAATTCGAAAATATTGCGTGTTTTGTATTCGGTATATCAGTTTCCATGATTTCTTAACAATGGTTTCATTGTTTAAACAATGTATTCGGTTTTAATTTATTTTACATTTCTAAAAACTCACACTGGCGAACAACTTAAAAACAGAAAAATTTTTACGACATTAATTTTTAAATGTGCTTATTTATTAGGAAATTAATTTTAAACCGTGCACCGGAATTTAATTCTAAAATATTGCGTGTTTTGTATTCAGTATATCAGTTTCTAGGATTTCCTAACAATGGTTTCATTGTTTAAACAATATATTCAGTTTTACTTTATTTTACATTTCTAGAAATTCACACAGGCGACCACCTTTAAAACGAAAAAATATTTACGTCATTCATTTGGAAATGTGCTTTTTAATTAGGAAATTAATTTTCAGCCGTGCACCGGAAAGAAATGCTTAAATATTGCATGTTTTTTATTCGATAACAATGGTTTCATTGTTTAAACAATGTATTCGTTTTTTCTTTATTGTACATTTCTAAAAACTCACATTTGAGAAACGCTTTAAAACCAACAAATTTTTACGTCATTCATTTGGAAATTTGCTTTTTTTATTAGAAAATAAACTTTCAGCAGTGTCCGGAATTTATTTCGAAAATATCGCATATTTTGTATTCGGTATATCAGTTTCTAGGATTTCCTAACAATGGTTTCATTGCTTAAACAATGTATTCGGTTTTACTTTATTTTACATTTCTATAAATTCACACTGGCAAACTACTTTAAATCCGAAAAATTTTTACTTAATTCATTTGGAAATGTGCTTATTTATTAGAAAATTAATTTTTAGCCGTGCACCGGAATTTAATTCGAAAATATTGCGTGTTTTGTATTCGGTATATCAGTTTATAGGATTTCCTAACAATGGTTTCATTGTTTAAACAATGTATTCAGTTTTACATTATTTTACATTTCTAGAAATCCACACCGGCGAAGACCTTTAAAACGAAAAAATATTTACGTCATTCATTTGGAAATGTGTTTTTTAATTAGGAAAATAATTTTCAGCCGTGCACCGGAATGTAATGCGAAAATATTGCGTGTTTTTATTCGGTATATCAGCTTCCAGGATTTCCTAACAATGGTTTCATTGTTTAAACAATGTATTCGCTTTTACCTTATTTTACATTTCTAAAATTTCACACTGGCGAACAACTTTAAAACCGAAATATTTTTACGTCATTCATTTTTAAATGTGCTTATTTATTAGGAAATTAATTTTCAGCCGTGCACCGGAGTTTAATTCTAAATTATTGCGTGTTTTGTATTCGGTATATCAGTTTCTAGGATTTCCTAACAATGGTTTCATTGTTTAAACAAAGTATTCGGTTTTACTTTATTTTACATTTCTAAAAACTCACACAGGTGAACTACTTTCAAACCGAAAAATTTTTACTTCGTTCATTTGTAAATATTCTTTTTTATTAGGAAATTAATTTTCAGCCGAGCACCGGAATTTAATGCGAAAATATATCGTGTTTTGTATTGGATATATCAGTTTCCACGATTCCCTAACAATGGTTTCATTGTTTAAACAATGTATTCGGTTTTTCTTTATTTTATATTTCTAAAAACTCACATTTGAGAACAAACCGACAAATTTTTACGTCATTCATTTGGAAATGTGCTTTTTTATTGGAAAATAAATTTTCAGCCGTGCCCCGAAATTTATTTCGAAAATATCGCATATTTTGTATTCGGTATATCAGTTTCTAGGATTTCCTAACAATGGTTTCATTGTTTAAACAATGTATTCGGTTTTACTTTATTTTACATTTCTAAAAACTCACACTGGCAAACTACTTTATATCCGAAAAATTTTTACTTCATTCATTTGTAAATAGGTTTTTTTATTAGGAAATTGATTTTCAGCCGTGCACCGGAATTTAATGCGAAAATATATCGTGTTTTGTATTAGATATATCAGTTTCCAGGATTCCCTAACAATGGTTTCATTGTTTAAACAATGTATTCGGTTTTACTTTATTTAACATTTCTAAAAACTCACACAGATGAACTACTTTAAAACCGAAAATTTTTAACGTCATCCATTTGGAAATGTGCTTTTTTATTAGGAAATTAATTTTCAGCCGTGCACCGGAATGTAATGCGAAAATATTGCGAGTTTTGAATTCGGTATATCATTTTCCAAGATTTCCTAACAATGGTTTCACTGTTTAAACAATGTGTTCGGTTTTACCTTATATTACATTTCTAAAAACTCACACTGGCAAACTACTTTAAATCCGAAAAATTTTTACTTCATTCATTTGTAAATAGGCTTTTTGATTAGGAAATTAACTTTCAGCCGTGCACCGGAATGTAATGCGAAAATATATCGTGTTTTGTATTGGGTATATCAGTTTCCAGGATTCCCTAACAATGGTTTCATTGTTTAAACAATGTATTCGGTTTTGCTTCATTTTACATTTCTAAAAATTCACGCAGGCGAAAACCTTTACAACGAAAAAAATATTTACGCCATTCATTTGGAAATGTGCTTTTTTATTAGGAAATTAATTTTCAGCCGTGCACCGGAATTTAATTCGAAAATATTGCGTGTTTTGTATTCGGTATATCAGTTTCAAGGATTTACTAACAATGGTTTCATTGTTTAAACAACGTATTCAGTTTTACTTTATTTTACATTTCTAAAAATTCACACAGGCGAACACCTTTAAAACGAAAAAATATTTACGTCATTCCTTTGGAAATGTGCTTTTTTATTAGGAAATTAATTTTCAGCCGTGCGACGGAATTTAATTCGAAACTATTGCGTGTTTTGTGTTCGGTATATCAGTTTCAAGGATTTCCAAACAATGGTTTCATTGTTTAAACAATGTATTCAGTTTTACTTTATTTTGCATTTCTAAAAATTCGCACAGGCGAACACCTTTAAAACGAAAAAATATTTACGTCATTCCTTTGGAAATGTGCTTTTTTATTAGGAAATTAATTTTCAGCCGTGCACCGGAATATAATGCGAAAATATTGCGTGTTTTGTATTCGGTATATCAGTTTCTAGGATTTCCTAACAATGGTTTCATTGTTTAAACAATGTATTCGGTTTTACTTTATTTTACATTTCTAAAAACTCACACAGGTGAACTACTTTCAAACCGAAAAATTTTTACTTCATTCATTTGTAAATATTCTTTTTTATTAGGAAATTAATTTTCAGCCGTGCACCGGAATTTAATACGAAAATATATCGTGTTTTGTATTGGATATATCAGTTTCCAGGATTCCCTAACAATGGTTTCATTGTTTAAACAATGTATTCGGTTTTTCTTTATTTTATATTTCTAAAAACTCACATTTGAGAACAACTTTAAAACCGACAAATTTTTACGTCATTCATTTGGAAATGTGCTTTTTTATTAGAAAATAAATTTTCAGCCGTGCCCCGAAATTTATTTCGAAAATATCGCATATTTTGTATTCGAAATATCAGTTTCTAGGATTTCCTAACAATGGTTTCATTGTTTAAACAATGTATTCGGTTTTACTTTATTTTACATTTCTAAAAACTCACACTGGCAAACTACTTTATATCCGAAAAATTTTTACTTCATTCATTTGTAAATAGGTTTTTTTATTAGGAAATTAATTTTCAGCCGTGCACCGGAATTTAATGGGAAAATATATCGTGTTTTGTATTGGATATATCAGTTTCTAGGATTTCCTAACAATGGTTCCATTGTTTAAACAATGAATTCGGTTTTACTTTATTTAACATTTCTAAAAACTCACACAGATGAACTACTTTAAAACCGAAAATTTTTAACGTCATTCTTTTGGAAATGTGCTTTTTTATTAGGAAATTAATTTTCAGCCATGCACCGGAATGTAATGCGAAAATATTGCGAGTTTTGAATTCGGTATATCATTTTCCAAGATTTCCTAACAATGGTTTCATTGTTTAAACAACGTATTCAGTTTTACTTTATTTTGCATTTCTAGAAATTCACACAGGCGAACACCTTTAAAACGAAAAAATATTTACGTCATTCATTTGGAAATGTGCTTTTTTATTAGGAAATTAATTTTCAGCCGTGCACCGGAATGTAATGCGAATATATTGCGTGCTTTGTATTCGGTATATCATTTTCCAAGATTTCCTAGCAATGGTTTCATTGTTTAAACAATATCTTCGGTTTTAAATTATTTTACATTTCTAAAAACTCACACTGGCGAACTACTTTAAAACCGAAAAATTTTTACATCATTCCTTTGAAAATGTGCTTATTTCTTAGAAAATAAATTTTCAGCCGTGACCCGGAATTTATTTCGAAAATATCGCATATTTTGTATTCGGTATATCATTTTCCAGGAATTCTTAACAATGGTTTCATTGTTTAAACAATGTATTCGCTTTTACCTTATTTTACATTTCTAAAATTTCACAGTGGCGAACAACTTTAAAACCGAAATATTTTTACGTCATTCATTTTTAAATGTGCTTATTTATTAGGAAATTAATTTTCAGCCGTGCACCGGAGTTTAATTCTAAATTATTGCGTGTTTTGTATTCGGTATATCAGTTTCTAGGATTTCCTAACAATGGTTTCATTGTTTAAACAATGTATTCGGTTTTACTTTATTTTACATTTCTAAAAACTCACACAGGTGAACTACTTTCAAACCGAAAAATTTTTACTTCGTTCATTTGTAAATATTCTTTTTTATTAGGAAATTAATTTTCAGCCGAGCACCGGAATTTAATGCGAAAATATATCGTGTTTTGTATTGGATATATCAGTTTCCACGATTCCCTAACAATGGTTCCATTGTTTAAACAATGTATTCGGTTTTTCTTTATTTTATATTTCTAAAAACTCACATTTGAGAACAAACCGACAAATTTTTACGTCATTCATTTGGAAATGTGCTTTTTTATTAGAAAATAAATTTTCAGCCGTGCCCCGAAATTTATTTCGAAAATATCGCATATTTTGTATTCGGTATATCAGTTTCTAGGATTTCCTAACAATGGTTTCATTGTTTAAACAATGTATTCGGTTTTACTTTATTTTACATTTCTAAAAACTCACACTGGCAAACTACTTTATATCCGAAAAATTTTTACTTCATTCATTTGTAAATAGGTTTTTTTATTAGGAAATTGATTTTCAGCCGTGCACCGGAATTTAATGCGAAAATATATCGTGTTTTGTATTAGATATATCAGTTTCCAGGATTCCCTAACAATGGTTTCATTGTTTAAACAATGTATTCGGTTTTACTTTATTTAACATTTCTAAAAACTCACACAGATGAACTACTTTAAAACCGAAAATTTTTAACGTCATCCATTTGGAAATGTGCTTTTTTATTAGGAAATTAATTTTCAGCCGTGCACCGGAATGTAATGCGAAAATATTGCGAGTTTTGAATTCGGTATATCATTTTCCAAGATTTCCTAACAATGTTTCACTGTTTAAACAATGTGTTCGGTTTTACCTTATATTACATTTCTAAAAACTCACACTGGCAAACTACTTTAAATCCGAAAAATTTTTACTTCATTCATTTGTAAATAGGCTTTTTGATTAGGAAATTAACTTTCAGCCGTGCACCGGAATGTAATGCGAAAATATATCGTGTTTTGTATTGGGTATATCAGTTTCCAGGATTCCCTAACAATGGTTTCATTGTTTAAACAATGTATTCGGTTTTGCTTCATTTTACATTTCTAAAAATTCACGCAGGCGAAAACCTTTACAACGAAAAAAATATTTACGCCATTCATTTGGAAATGTGCTTTTTTATTAGGAAATTAATTTTCAGCCGTGCACCGGAATTTAATTCGAAAATATTGCGTGTTTTGTATTCGGTATATCAGTTTCAAGGATTTACTAACAATGGTTTCATTGTTTAAACAACGTATTCAGTTTTACTTTATTTTACATTTCTAAAAATTCACACAGGCGAACACCTTTAAAACGAAAAAATATTTACGTCATTCCTTTGGAAATGTGCTTTTTTATTAGGAAATTAATTTTCAGCCGTGCGACGGAATTTAATTCGAAACTATTGCGTGTTTTGTGTTCGGTATATCAGTTTCAAGGATTTCCAAACAATGGTTTCATTGTTTAAACAATGTATTCAGTTTTACTTTATTTTGCATTTCTAAAAATTCGCACAGGCGAACACCTTTAAAACGAAAAAATATTTACGTCATTCCTTTGGAAATGTGCTTTTTTATTAGGAAATTAATTTTCAGCCGTGCACCGGAATATAATGCGAAAATATTGCGTGTTTTGTATTCGGTATATCAGTTTCTAGGATTTCCTAACAATGGTTTCATTGTTTAAACAATGTATTCGGTTTTTCTTTATTTTATATTTCTAAAAACTCACATTTGAGAACAACTTTAAAACCGACAAATTTTTACGTCATTCATTTGGAAATGTGCTTTTTTATTAGAAAATAAATTTTCAGCCGTGCCCCGAAATTTATTTCGAAAATATCGCATATTTTGTATTCGAAATATCAGTTTCTAGGATTTCCTAACAATGGTTTCATTGTTTAAACAATGTATTCGGTTTTACTTTATTTTACATTTCTAAAAACTCACACTGGCAAACTACTTTATATCCGAAAAATTTTTACTTCATTCATTTGTAAATAGGTTTTTTTATTAGGAAATTAATTTTCAGCCGTGCACCGGAATTTAATGGGAAAATATATCGTGTTTTGTATTGGATATATCAGTTTCTAGGATTTCCTAACAATGGTTCCATTGTTTAAACAATGAATTCGGTTTTACTTTATTTAACATTTCTAAAAACTCACACAGATGAACTACTTTAAAACCGAAAATTTTTAACGTCATTCATTTGGAAATGTGCTTTTTTATTAGGAAATTAATTTTCAGCCATGCACCGGAATGTAATGCGAAAATATTGCGAGTTTTGAATTCGGTATATCATTTTCCAAGATTTCCTAACAATGGTTTCATTGTTTAAACAACGTATTCAGTTTTACTTTATTTTGCATTTCTAAAAATTCACACAGGCGAACACCTTTAAAACGAAAAAATATTTACGTCATTCATTTGGAAATGTGCTTTTTTATTAGGAAATTAATTTTCAGCCGTGCACCGGAATGTAATGCGAATATATTGCGTGCTTTGTATTCGGTATATCATTTTCCAAGATTTCCTAGCAATGGTTTCATTGTTTAAACAATATCTTCGGTTTTAAATTATTTTACATTTCTAAAAACTCACACTGGCGAACTACTTTAAAACCGAAAAATTTTTACATCATTCCTTTGAAAATGTGCTTATTTCTTAGAAAATAAATTTTCAGCCGTGACCCGGAATTTATTTCGAAAATATCGCATATTTTGTATTCGGTATATCATTTTCCAGGAATTCTTAACAATGGTTTCATTGTTTAAACAATGTATTCGCTTTTACCTTATTTTACATTTCTAAAATTTCACAGTGGCGAACAACTTTAAAACCGAAATATTTTTACGTCATTCATTTTTAAATGTGCTTATTTATTAGGAAATTAATTTTCAGCCGTGCACCGTAGTTTAATTCTAAAATATTACGTGTTTTGTATTCGGTATATCAGTTTCTAGGATTTCCTAACAATGGTTTCATTGTTTAAACAATGTATTCAGTTGTACTTTATTTTAAATTTCTAAAAATTCACTCAGGCGAACACCTTTAAAACGAAAAAATATTTACGCATTCATTTGGAAATGTGCTTTTTTATTAGGAAATTAATTTTCAGCCGTGCACCGGAATATAATGCGAAAATATTGCGTGTTTTGTATTCGGTATATCAGTTTATAGGATTTCCTAACAATAAAACCGAAAAATTTTTAAACTTTTAAAAATTGAGAAACACTTTAAAACCGAAAAATTTTTACTTCATTCATTTGTAAATATGCTTTTTTATTAGGAAATTAATTTTCAGCCGTGCACAGGAATTTAATGCGAAAATATATCGTGTTTTGTATTGGATATATCAATTTCCAGGGTTCCCTAACAATGGTGTCATTGTTTACACAGTGTATTCGGTTTTCTTCATTTTACATTTCTAAAAATTCACACAGGCGAACAACTTTCAAACCGAGAAATTTTTACGTCTTTCATTTGGGAATGTGCTTATTTTTTAGAAAATAAATTTTCAGTCGTGCCCCGGAATTTATTTCGAAAATATCGCATATTTTGTATTCGGTATATCAGTTTCTAGGATTTCCTAACAATGGTTCCATTGTTTAAACAATGAATTCGGTTTTACTTTATTTTACAATTCTAAAAACTCACACAGGTGAACTACTTTAAAACCGAAAATTTTTTACGTCATTCATTTGGAAATGTGCTTTTTTATTATGAAATTAATTTTTAGCCGTGCACCGGAATTTAATTCGAAAATGTTGCGTGTTTTGTATTCAGTATATCCGTTTCAAGAATTCCCTAACAATGGTTTCATTGTTTAAACAATGTGTTCAGTTTTACCTTATTTTGCATTTCTAAAAACTCACACTGCAAACTACTTTAAATCCGAAAAATTTTTACTTCATTCATTTGTAAATAGGCTTTTTTATTAGTAAATTAATTTTCAGCCGTGTACCGGAATTTAATGCGAAAATATATCGTGTTTTGTAATGGGTATATCAGTTTCCAGGATTCCCTAACAATGGTTCCATTGTTTAAACAATGTATTCGGTTTTTCTTCATTTTACATTTCTAAAAACTCACATTTGAGAACAACTTTAAAACCAAGAAATTTTTACGTCTTTCGTTTGAAAATGTGCTTATTAATTAGAAAATTAATTTTCAGGCGTGCACCGGAATTTAATTCGAAAATATTGCGTGCTTTGTATTCGGTATATCAGTTTAGAGGATTTCCTAACAATGGATTCATCGTTTAAACAATGTATTCAGTTTTACTTTATTTTACATTTCTAAAAATTCACGCAGGCGAACACCTTTAAAACGAAAAAATATTTACGTCATTCATTTGGAAATGTGCTTTTTTATTAGGAAATAAATTTTCAGCCGTGCACCGAAATGTAATGCGAAAATATTGCGTGTTTTGTTTTCGGTATATCATTTTCCAAGATTTCCTAACAATGGTTTCATTGTTTAAACAATGTCTTCGGTTTTACCTTATTTTACATTTCTAGAAACTCACACTGGCAAACTACTTTAAATCCGAAAAATTTTTACTTCATTCATTTGTAAACAGGCTTTTTTATTAGGAAATTAATTTTCCGCCGTGCACCGGAATTTAATGCGAAAATATATCGTGTTTTGTATTGGGTATATCAGTTTCCAGGATTCCCTAACAATGGTTTCATTGTTTAAACAATGTATTCGGTTTAGCTTCATTTTACATTTCTAAAAATACACACAGGCGAACAACTTTAAAACCAAGAAATTTTTACATCTTACATTTGGAAATGTTCTTATTTATTAGAAAATTAATTTTCAGCCGTGCACCGGATTTTAATTCGAAAATATTGCGTGTTTTGTATTCGGTATATCAGTTTCAAGGGTTTCCTAACAATGGTCTCATTGTTTAAACAATGCATTCAGTTTTACTTTATATTACATTTCTAAAAATTCCCACAGGCGAACACCTTTAAATCGAAAAAATATTTACGTCATTCATTTGGAAATGTGCTTTTTTATTAGGAAATTAATTTTCAGCCGTGCACCGGAATGCAACGCGAAAACATTGCGTGTCTTGTATTCGGTATATCATTTTCAGGGAATTCTTAACAATGGTTTCATTGTTTAAACAATGTATTCGCTTTTACCTTATTTTACATTTCTAAAAACTCACACTGGCGAACAACTTAAAAACCGAAAAATTTTTACGACATTAATTTTTAAATGTGCTTATTTATTAGGAAATTAATTTTCAGCCGTGCACCGGAAAGAAATGCTTAAATATATCGTGTTTTGTATCAGTTCGTGTATATATCAGTTTCCAGGATTCCATAACAATGGTTTCATTGTTTAAACAATGTATTCGTTTTTTCTTTATTTTACATTTCTAAAAACTCACATTTGAGAAACACTTTAAAACCGACAAAGTTTTACGTCATTCATTTGGAAATGTGTTTTTTTATTAGAAAATAAACTTTCAGTAGTGCCCCGGAATTTATTTCGAAAATATCGCATATTTTGTATTCGGTATATCAGTTTCTAGGATTTCCTAACAATGGTTTCATTGTTTAAACAATGTATTCGGTTTTACTTTATTTTACATTTCTATAAACTCACACTGGCAAACTACTTTAAATCCAAAAAATTTTTACTTAATTCATTTGTAAATAGGTTTTTTTATTAAGAAATTAATTTTCAGCCGTGCACCGGAATTTAATGCGAAAATATATCGTGTTTTGTATTGGGTATATCAGTTTCCAGGATTTCCTAACAATGGTTTCATTGTTTAAACAATGTCTTCGGTTTTACCTTATTTTACATTTCTAAAAACTCACACTGGCAAACTACTTTAAATCCGAAAAATTTTTACTTCATTCATTTGTAAACAGGCTTTTTTATTAGGAAATTAATTTTCCGCCGTGCACCGGAATTTAATGCGAAAATATATCGTGTTTTGTATTGGGTATATCAGTTTCCAGGATTCCCTAACAATGGTTTCATTGTTTAAACAATGTATTCGGTTTAGCTTCATTTTACATTTCTAAAAATACACACAGGCGAACAACTTTAAAACCAAGAAATTTTTACATCTTACATTTGGA
>CAWVRF010000638.1:0-32000 GCA_963932465.1 Maratus speciosus
TTTCCTGTCAAGTGCAATGTGTTTTAGTTTAGTAATTAATATTGTACTTGAAAATATTTGTTATCAGCATAAGTTGTCTAGATTGGAAATATTGGATATTTTTGAAAATATTATGATATTTTTGAGCCCTATTCAATAGTAGGTCTGACTACTGAGTACATACTAAATATTTGGTGCATCCTTAATTGTCACAAGAGGAATATTTCTTGCTAGTAAACAATAATGCAAGAGGAAAATTAATTTTTTTTCCATTGGATTGTGTAAAACTAATGTAGAGAAAAAAGGTGTTGATCCAATATTTGCCATTCATCAAATCTTTTACACATCCCACATTTAAATTTATTATTATTTTCCAAATACAATAAATCCTGTCAATAATAGAATTTTGTCTGAAATGGAAAATTTTTCTGATTCCATCTATACTAATAAAAGAAAGTTTTGCTCTGTCTGTGTGTGATGGCTAGTAAATCAGTTAACACCTTGAAAGAAAAATTTCAAAAAGGAATGTTTTTCTCCCTTATTGCAATGCCCCCCCCCCCCCCCCCCCCCCCCCCAGGGTGCAATTTTAGAAGTACTGGCAAACCAAAAATATGTTCAAACAATTAAAAGTATATTATTTTTTTTGTGTAAAATAACATTTTGTCAAGAAGGATGAATCTACAGTTTCTCAAATTCTAACCAAATGTTTATTAATAATAACTTTAAATCCTTCTGCTAACGTTTCCCTTACTTGTTCTGTTTAAAGCCAATTCCATGAAAACTTGTCATGTCTGTCACACAGCTGAAAATCACTATCACTATGCTTGTTGTTGGCCACCATTATTTTCGAAAAGTTTGCTTCGAGTTATTCAATTGATATCTCCGATAAAATGAGTCACATTTTTCCGTTCTAAAATACTGGTAGCCATCAAGCATAGCGATTTTCAGCTGTATGACAGATATGACAAGTTTTCGTGGAATTAGCCTTAAATATTAAACATTTTAATAAAAATAATCAATAAAAAGTATGTTTTTATAGAATGGAATTTTGTGAAGAGGCCTGTTGTATTAAATGGAGTTTTGTGAAGAGCCCCAAATAGGTTCCAAATCTTTCCTGGCTCAACCCCTGGTTCATAAGCAAGGATCAGACCAGATGGGGGTGTGACGATTTAAATTTAAATGTTGAGAATAAGATAAATTGAGTGATCGTATAGCAAAGATGATAAGGTTGACTTGCAATAAAAATAAAAGGAATAGTCTTACTTAAATGACAACAGTAGACACATTGAAGAGACAGCAGTTATAAAAAATCTTCTTTATTCGTTGTTTCACTTGAGAGGTGGAAGGCAATTAGGAGAAGTAGGTCACTGTACACATTCGAAGAGCGTTCCACGTAGAATTATTAAAACTTGGAAGTAATTCCATGATAAAGATGAATGCTGGTTAAAATCATTTTTAAAGAAGGTCTTGATAATAAAAAGTCCGAAATAAAATATGCGTTAAATTAAAAAAAACCAGAGACCGAAGATAAACTTTTAGATATCGCGATACAGTTATTGAAGAACATCGCTCTTTGAACTTAGGCGCAAGGCCCGAAATTCAAACGACAAGTCACGTTGTCAAAAATAATACATACTTTCGTAAATCTTAAAATCTGATCCGATCTTAAAATCTGTTAAAAAACTGGCTGCATTGATATATATACTGCATAAAAGGGGTTTACAAAACTACATGCAGAAATGATTTAAATCTATTTGCTAAATTAAATTTACGTATTATGATTAAATCGTATGAAAATAGAGAAATGAAAACGAAACTTTAGAGGGAGAGAATGAAGCTCTAATTCGCCAAGCGAAGACACACCCCAATATGACGCGGTCGACGTCACTTGCAACACACCCTGGTTCTAAAAATAGAACACAGGAAGAGAAAAAAAGCTGAAATCAAAACTGCGGTAAAAAGGAAAGGAAAAAAAGCGATTTGAACGATGTTTTGCGTTGAAAATAAATAGTTTAAAACATGAGATAATAATGCTGCATTACAATTTAAAAAATAAATAATAAATGTGATTGCTACATCACAGGGGGAATTTTTGTTTTTACCTTCTTAAATATTATTTAGTTAGATAATTAACATATTTATCAATTTAACCCCATCTCAGAGAAACCTTGAGATCTTTGCAGTAGTAGAAGGGCACAAAAGAGACTTATTTTATTTGAAACACACAGAACATTTATTCTTTATTATCTACACATACAATTGTAACAGGAAACAACCCTATGAAATCCTTTTTGAATTTTCTTTGTAAAATCTTGCAACGCCTTATCTCCAAGACTCCCAGATTTTCTTTGGGAAACAAAACATTTAATCTGTTGTAATGGACAGATGCACTGTAATCCCTCACTGCAATGTCTCTGTAGAACATCCAAGCTTTCAGAGAAAGTGCTTATAATCTGGGATCAAGCCTTTTGTTGCAACAATTGAATGTATAGATACAATGAACAATAGATGAACTATATAAATAGGGAGATGGAGTCAGGTTTCCATTTCATTCAAATTCTTCATTCTTTTCTCATAAATCAGTGGAGAATGTAGCTTTGCTTTTCCTGCCAGCTCAAGTTTGACATTTTGACCAGTCAAAATTAATTTGATAAAGAAATTAGTTGAAACTGTTAAATAGCTTTAGCTCAAGATAAAGTTAGCTAAATTGCTCAAAATGTATACATTAATGTCATATTGTATTATATATATATTAATCATTATAAAATACACATGGAATTTTCTTGCATTTATAGTATTTCAAACAAAAATAAATATTTCAGAAAACTTTTTTTTTAAGTAACTAATACATTGTATGACATTTTTTGTGTTGTAATGAAAGATTAGAAAATGTTGATTTGGAATTTTTAGATTTCCCTGGTAGCAGAAAATTCTCTGCGACAAATACTTCAGAGGCAGAAAATAATCTGCAGGAAAAATATTTTACAATGGAAGTGTTGATTAATCAATCCCTTACCTGCGATGTCTTTATGCTTTTTATTTATTTTTATTAAATAATAATCTTAAGTTTTTGTATTAAGTAATACAGAACTGAACATAATATGAAACAAAATAAAGGTTGGATAGAAAAATAAATGATGGAAAAACTTCTTTTGTTTAAAGCAACAATAAATCACGAATGATTAAAAAAGATGTTTGATTAAATCCACATGTTTTTTGACCCCCTTGCAAGTTAAGTACTGCTGTTCTTCTGTGTTAATTTTCCTGTAAATTTAATGATTAAGAAATGTTATCTTTTCTTTTTTTTTTTTTTTCGAATATCTTTTCAGTTTTACTAAGATAGTTTTTTTTTTGGTAGGTGTTGAGGATGTTTCACAAGGGTGGTGATGGAAAGCCTAGAGGTTTTGGATTTGGAGGTTTTTCTTTGGGTAGCAAGAAACCACAAGAGCCGCCCACGGCCCATTCCTTGTCTGCTATGCCACCTCCAACCATGGTCAATAAGCATGGTTACACAGGACTTCAAGCTATTACTCAAAATGCCCTAGATGCGACTTATGGGATTCCCCGTAAAAGGCCTAAGACTGAAGAAGAGTAAGTATCTCAGTTATGGATTTTTTTTTTTTTTACACTCAGGTAAATTTAGATCCACAATTTTTGTTTTTATATGTTCATCTTTTTAAGCAGATGAGTAGATATTGCTCATTTTTGTCCCTCCACCCCTTTAGTGTTGCCAAAATTGTTCTTCTGTTTTCTAAGATCTTTTGACTGTTTTAATCTAACATAGAATCTGTTTTTTAATTGTCTCTCCAATTAGTTTAAGTTTGATTGTGTTATGCATACAGATTTATTTAACAAATTTTAATGTATTTGACTTTTTGTATAATTTTTCTTTTATACAAGAAGTGTTCATAATACCAACCTGATTTTTATCTTCTTAGCTTTAGTATTCAAATATAGTAAAACCTCTGAATAATGAAATGAAAAAAAAAATACAAAATGAAAATTCTGATTTAATTTTCTTAAGAAGGTGCTAAAACACATAAAAAGGTCTTTATAACATAAAAACTGTCAAAAGATGTTAAAAATCCCAAGCACTTTCAACTGCAATACAATAGCCGTCATCAGAGGAAAAATCCTCTGATCTTTAGATCTTGATAAATTTTTTTGTCCTATTTCTTTACTTTATTGTAGCAATGTCATCTAAATCCCGTCTCTTCTGTAAACACCCCTCCTTTTTCCCACTCCCTTCTCCCCTCTTACCAACCCATCAATGCATGAAAGTTCATGAATGTTCATTGCTTAAATAGCTGTAGACAAGTCCATTTCAAAAGAAGGGAGAGAGGTGGATATACGATAATTATGTTCCAAAATCGCTAGAGATATTTAGTATTCCATAATTAATTTAAGCAAATTAAATAAATTTGATTTAATTTAAGTAAATTCATAGTAGTCAAGGTGAACATGATGTTCAATAATTATATTTTAAGCTATATTTTATAATGCTCTGAATAGCAGACACATCGGGAGAGCAGAATTAGAAGTAATAATGAGCGTGAAGCCACTGTGGTTGTTTGGTAGTTTCAGTGCCCCGAACCCAACCCTTCTTGCTTTTCAATGTCTTTAATTTAATCAATTTCCCTTTTAAATTTTTATGGTTTCAATTTCTATTTAAAAGTAAAAATGAACAAATATATAGGCGTTGGGGATTGAGAAAATGTTCATTACTCGGGAGTGTCCATTTGGAGGTTTTGCTGTATTAATATATGTAAAAATTAAGATGTTATCATGAGCAGTTAAAAAAAAAAATGTCAAAATATGTTCCATTTGTTAAACAACCTATGTTTCGGATCCTGTACAACTACAACTTAGATTTCACCATTGCAACAAATCATGACAAAGAACTTCAATTGTTTAGGGAATGAGCAATTAAAATTGTGAGAGCTGATTTTTTAATTTTAATTTTTTCTCTTGTGTACCAGCGACACTGAATGATTGATGTTACTTATTGTGTTGAATTGTACCATATCATTTGCAGCACTCTATCTCTAATGAAAAATTGCCAGATTTTTGTACAAAAAGGAAAAAAAAAATTACATTGCTTACCTGTAACACACAAAATCAAACTTCTGTTAAAAAAAAAAAAAAATTTCTGTCCTATTTCTTTACTTTATTTTAGCAACAAACCATCGCTCGTCTAAATCCTTTCTCTTCTGTAAACATCTCTCCCTTTTCCCACTCCCTTCTCCACTCTTACCCATCACTGAGTACATAAAGTTTAAAAATCTTAATTTTAAATTTCTTTATACCTTGTTACTCTGTAATAGCAAAATAAATAAATAAATAAAATAATCAGTCATCTAATAAACTCTCTCTTTTTAAAAACTCTTTAATAAACTCTCTCTTTTCTTTCCCTTTGCTCTTCTGCCTCTCAAATTAAAAAAATCATTAAAACTGTTTGCTTTAAAAATAAAATTTTGCTCTGCTGTTGTAACAATCAATAATCAATAATGTGAAATTTCCTGAACCCATCCCCAAAATTTCCTTCTCTTCTCCCCTGTCTGCCCGAGCTTTAAAGCTTACAAAAACTTTTATCTTTCTAAAAGTTTTCTGTCTTATTTTTTATGTTCTAGCGATAATAAATAACACTGTACAACAGCGGTTTTGTCCTAGAACTAAAATTAGTTGATTCTAGATCAGTTTTTGGCGCTGATTCCGAATATGCTTTCCATTTATTTCTAGGTTGTCCAGGTTTTGAGAAATTTGCATATTTAAATTTATGCAAATTTAAGATTTTTTGTGCTATTGTATGCAAATTTTAGATACAATATAGGTCACATCTAATTATGTTTTCTAGATAATGACTACTTGACTATTTGCTTCAGATAAATGTAACGATTTGCATATTCTTAACATTTATTTATCAGTTATTAAGCCTAATTTGCATATTTTTCAATGGTGTAATGTTTACATCACTATCAACTTTAAAATAGTTGCCACAGAATTGACGTAATGTTTTTCTAGACTAGATTTTTATACTGATTTCAAATCTGCAGTAGTCTGTTTTCCTATGTCATGTCTAGTTTTTGAGTAAGATGAATTTCTATTTTTGCACGGCATTAACACAGGTTTGATGTAAGATGCTTTTTAGGGGTGTGTAATTCATTGACAAGAAGGTGAACAGGGTCAGATTCATATCAGAGACATAAACAAAAATTTATATAATAAAAAAAAAAAAGAAAAGTATAGTAGAATCTATCCTAACTAGTTGAAGTTTATCATACAAAGTATCATAAAAAGCTATTTCTGGCTTTTTTGACCAAAAACTAAAATTTCACTTTTTTCAAAAACTAGACGTGATAGAAGAAAACAGATTAGCTTACTCATGTGGCAGAAATATTTGAACGTCAAGAAACATTATTAGAAATACATGAAAAATATGCAAATTAGGTACAATATTTCACAATCACATGTAAGTATAATCTCAGAAACAACGTTTTTGGGAAGTAAATTAG
Organism: Maratus speciosus; assembly: GCA_963932465.1. NCBI lineage: Eukaryota > Metazoa > Arthropoda > Arachnida > Araneae > Salticidae > Maratus > Maratus speciosus. The sequence continues at coordinate 6,492 of CAWVRF010000638.1, forward strand.
GTAGTAATCATAATATAAAACAAAAAACCCTATCTGTTATTGTGTTATGCCTTAAATTTGCAAATAATTGTATAAAATTTACTAAATTTGCATAAATTGAAATATGGAAATATCTGTCAAACTTGACGTGCTGGAGTAAATCTAAAACTAGATTCGGAATCAGCACAAAAAACCACATAAAAAACAATTCATTTCTGTTTTAGGACAGAGCAAAAGTTCAAATTTGTTGACCAGTGACTGGAAGACTGATTATAATCAGTCTTCCAAGTATGTATTGAGTATATGCAAAAGTAAATTCCATTTTTCAGTTAAAATTACTTGTTTATTTAGCAAGTATATAAAAGCGGTACTTAATTCAAAGCATGCTCCATCAGAAGCCACAACCTTCGCCCATTTTTCAGACAATTTACAGGTTCCCTGTCTGAAGAACTGGTCGTCTTTTGAAGTGATCCATTCGTCAAGCCAATTTTAGATACTTTTGTAAGATGTGAATCGTACGTCTTGAAGGGCTGACTGCATCGACCGCAATAAATGGTAATCCGAAAGAGCATTGTTTGGTGAATATGGCAGGTGAGATTGAATTGCCCATTTAAGTAAGTTTTAATGATGCTTGTAGCAAAAGGTTTTGTGTTGTCATGCTGAAAAATCAGTTTATTGTGTCTGTTCTCCCATTCTGGTCGATTTTCTTGAACAGCTCGCTTCAAACGTTTTAGTTGTCGTTGGTAGACTTTGCCAGTAACAGTTTCAGAAGCTTTCAGTTACTCATAATATATACAAAGCATTTCATATCCCACCCAATACTGGGCATAACCTTATCAGAATGAATAATTTGCTTTGGCTTGTGGTGGACCAGCTTCACCAGGCTGTGCTCAAGTTTTTTTACATTTAGGATTCTCGTAGTAAATCTATTTTTCATCTCCAGTCATAAGTCTATGCAGAAAACCCTTTCTTCGTTGCCTTTGAAGGAGCATTTCACAAGTGCAGGGTGTCTACAGGATCTGGAAATCAGGGAATCATGGAAAATTCAGGGATCAATCTGGAAAAATCAGTGAACTTTGTAAAAATATTCGAAAATCAGGGAAATTTATCTATATGCGAAATTATTCGCATTTTTCACCTTGCCAACGAGACTGCTTCGTCTACTTTTTATATACCATATTTTTTCACATGTTAAGTTTTTCCCAATATTTTTAAAAAGATGCACATAGTATAAGTTTTTGATATTTAACGCAAATTAAGGTGATCAGATTTCCTCATTTTCTGTTGATAGCGTTTATATTGAAGGCAATTTACCCATTTTAAAATGATACATTAGCATAACCTGACCAGGTGACCAGCTTAATCCAATTAGCTATCCTGTCAGATGTAGATAAGTCTTAGAATTTAATATTTTTGAGAAAATGAGAAGATTTACTGGTCACCCTATATCCATTGGCAACTGTATGAAGTTGGACTCAATTTTGAGTTCAGATTTATAAAACTGTCAACCAATACTTAATGAATATTAGGCCATTTTTTTGTTTATCTCTTGTTTTTTCTCCCAAATTCAGATATTAGCAAGTTGGATAAGTGTGTTAGACGAGGAACCGGCATACATGAAAAAATACCGTATGTGTATTGTTAATAATGGAAATCAGGGAAGTCTGATAATGATAGTCAGGGAAATCATGGAAAAATCAGGGAACTTTTTTTTTACAATTTCTGTAGACACCCTGAAGTGATTTTTCAACATTCCATCTGTCTTTCTGTTAATTCATATGGTATCCTATTTCCAAATTTTTGAACCATTCCCATTCCATGTAGACATCTACTGACAATGGATTGATCAACATTCAATGCTTCTGCCAATTCTTGTTGCATTTGTGTGTTGTCTTTATCCAATAATGCTTGCAATTTTTCATATTCAAATTTTTTCGTTCTGCCTTCATCTTCTGCATCTTCAACATTGAACAAACCTTCTTTAAATTGCCTGAACCACCTTCTACACATACTATCAGAAAAAGCATGTTCACCCTAAGCTTCTACAAGTAAATGATGACTTTCATCAAAGCTTTTCTTTAAATTATAAAAGTACAGTAGAACCTCGATTATCCGAAGTCATTGGGACTGTGACCCTCTTTCGGAAAATCGATAATACTTCAATCTTAAGATTAAGGAGAAATATATGCGCTATTTCTTATTATGGTAACAATTGCTTCATAAAAATAAAGGAATAATAAAATAGAAACAAGAATAAATTACCTGAATTTTAATTTTGAAATCAAGTGCCTTTTACATATTTCATAAGGGTTTTAAACAATGTTTTGTTGGTCGCAGTTTCGATTGCCTTTGCTTTGAAGCTCTATCACGAAGTTTTCTAATATTATTAGTTCACCATTATCACAGTCTTTCTGCTGCTCTAGCCATGTCAAACCTTTTTCAAAACATTCAAAAGCTTCGTAATTACTAATTTGTTCGTTTTGTTCGTTCCACTCCTCAGCTTATGGGAGCTCAAATTAAATTCAAGGGCACTCTAAGAAAGGGCATCGGAAATATTTATATGAGCTCATAGTTCGGAATGGACCGCTTATACACAAGGAATATGATAGTTAAAAAAAAAAAAAAAATGCTTTGAAAATGGATTTTGCACACAAGGAATGTGATACTAAAAAAAAAAAAACCCCTTTAAAAGTGGATTTTGGTTAACCAAGAGTTTCAGATAAAAGAGCTTCTACTGTATAACAAAACTTCCCACAAATGACGGTTATTTGGCTATCCATATTAAATTGAATAAAAAACTATGTTGTTTGTACTCTAATCAGATGTCATATACTACGTTTTGGAGGTCATGAAGAGTCTTTTCAAAAGTATGTATTACCGAATTCACACAATGCATATAAGAACATTTATGCCATCTGCTAGAAAAATGGAACTTACTTTTGCATATACCCAATAACTCACTGAAATATTTACTCCCACGCAAAAGAGGGAAAATTTCTAGGTATAGCAATAATATTTCTCACAGGGTTCGTTGATATATATCTGATATTTATTTTTAAAATATCAAGATTTTTGATATTTTCGATATTTACAAATTCTTGATATTTATTTTCAAAATATCAAGATGTTTGATATTTTGTATGTTTTATATTTATTTTCAAAATATCACTGAGCAAGGTAATTTTTATATTTTCTACATTCAAAGCAAGTGTACAAATGAAATTTTTACCTGTTATTGAGTGTGTCATTCTGTAAATAATGAACTTTTGCCTCTAGCAATGGCTTTTTTAGGAAAAGAAGAAAAGAAATCTTTTCCAAGCTTTAGGTTTGAAACTTTTAGTTTTAAATGTAGAACTAATAATTATGTGAGACGGTTAATTTGGAACAGCCATTGAAAGATAAAATGTAATTTAAATAATCGTTTATATACAACCAGGGCTCGTTGATAGATATTAATGGACATATATTATGATATGTAACCGATATTTATTTTTTAAATATCAAGATTTTTGATATTTTCATATACTTGACATTTATTTTCAATATATCAAGATTAGGGATTGACCGAAGCATCAATTTTGCCGAATACTGAATACCGAAGCTTCGGTCGAAGTGTATACCGAAGCTTCGGTATTCGGCAACCGAATACTTAAAACTTTTTAATACGCATTTTTGCATATATTATCTTTTTTAATAAGCTTTAATTGAAATTAAATTCTCAATAATTTAATTCAGTTACATTTTTATTCTAAAATCTAATTACACAAAAAAAATTAATGACTTCTTACCACTCACAAATTCATTAACCCATCACTTATTTTTTATTATTTTATCACTAGTCAATACCCAAAAATAACTTATGAAAATATTAAACTATACAGGGTATTATTAAGGATAAGGATTGTCAGAAAAACAAACGTTCATCCAAACAATAAGAAACAATGTTGCATTAAGCTGATTTATTGATTGTCTAAGTCTAATTATAAACATATTGAAAGGAATGTTCGCAAAATACAAAAGGTATTATATCAATTTCTACATTTAACTATTTTCTTAGAAATTATTGATAGAATATTTATAGGATAGGCATAGGGGTATACTTATTTGATGTGTATATTGAAGAAAATACACATTAAATAAATTTAAATTTAAAAAAACTAACGTAGAAGTAAATAAAATTAAATGATAAGAGAAAGCTGAGCATCTTCCTCACTTTTTTTTTCTCTGTTATAGACAGTTATTTTGATTTCGCACCTATATAGACTGTTTTAGGAAGGAAAAAGTTTTTTTAAAATAAAAAATGGCCTTTGACTTGTTTTTCTAGTGCAGCTGAATTCTGAACTCATGCACATAATATTGAAACTCATCGTTTAGTCTATTCTACTTCTAAGTAAAAGAGAATTCTTCTACTTCTAAGAAAATATTTATCTGCAATTATTCGAAGCCGAATATTCGGTTTACATGCCGAACCACCGAATAAACTATTCGGTATTCGATCAATCCCTAATCAAGATGTTTCATATTTTCTGCATTTGATATTTATTTTCAAAATATGAATGTGCGCAAGATATTTTTGATATTTTCAGTCGTAGTTTGTAATATTTCAGTGTAAATTAAATAAATTTTCAACTTTTATTGACTGTGTGAATCTGATAAAGTACTTTTGTCTCTTTTGGATATGACTTTTTTAGCCAAAAAAGAAAACAAATATATTTTTCAAGCTTTGGATTTGAAGCTTTAATTTTTAAATGTTGAACTAATAGTTATGTGAGACATAATTAATTCAAAACAATCATTGAAAGATAAACTAATTTAAATAAGCAGTTATATACAGCTTCATTAGAAAATAATCTTTTCTCAAGTTTTGGTTCAGTTGAGTTTAAACTATATAACATGTTAAGAAATATGAAATAAGACATTTTTTATACTTACATTTATGTTAAAATTTTTCAATTAAAAAAACTTTTTGTATTTGTTTTAAAAATATCTGATTTTTTTATACTTGATCTTGATACTGAATCCTATACTTAGTTTTTTTTATAAGTGTATAAAGCAAATTGTTATTGTTTTCAATTAGTTCATCTTCAATTTTGTTCTATGTAAAAAAAAAAAATGCATTTTTAGAATATTGTTTAAGTTTTCATGTTAAGTGCAATATATTTTAGTTTCTAATCTATATTATGCTCGAAAACATTTATTATCAGCGGTAAGTTGGCTGCTTCAAAAATATCGGATATATATCGAAAATATCAGATATGTATCAAAATATCGGATATTTTTGATATTTTCGAAAATATCATGATATTTACGAACCCTGATTTCTCACAATTTTTCTCTTTTTTACGATTTGACTATTGTCATCTTTTTTAAGATATGCATTACTTAAAGCCACTTCACTTAGCATCTGACAAAGCTGCAGCATGTATTATGTGGGCAAAGTATTGGTACCAAGTGTCAAGTTTATAGGTGCACATTCCTAAAATCTAGAAAGAGACAGTGGCTCCTAAACCCAAAAAATCCAGTGGCCATGTTGGGAAAGAAATACATAACAAGTGGGCAAGTGTGATCACAGATCGCACAGAGGGTTTCGTTTAATATTCCTTTCAAAACACTTTATCCTTTTGAAATATCTGTTAGTTCCACATTTCACAACCAGGGGGGTGCACTTGATTCTAAACAAACCTGTATCCGAACGAAAATCCGTTTTACATACTATCCGTAGATATATTAATCAAGGGATTGGGACCATAGCACCCGAGATAAGTAGGCGCACCTGGCGGAAAAAATGGAACTAAAATATATAAGGCTATGGTGCATAATATGAAAGAATGGTCAAAGGGGTGTCGGCAAAAGTTGGAAAATTTCTCCCCGGGTTAAAAGGGCGGAGGTTAGAAAAATTGCTTAAAATACACAAGTTAGAGCCCAGAGGGGTAAATAATAAAAGACTTTTTTGAAAATTTTATTATTTGTCGTGTGGTCTGAGGCATTCTGTCACCAACTTAATTAGGAAAGAATTATCTCTTAGAAAGAATTGCTTCAAATACATATGTGGTAGCTCAAAAGGTTAAACGTAAGACTTTTTCAAGATTTTATGATTTGTCGCCTGGCCTCAGGTGTTCTGCAATAAGTATGCAAAATTCCAAATCTCCAATTTAATTAGGGGCTCAGTTAGAAAGAATGGCTTAAAATACACAAGCTGGAGTTGAAAGGGTTAAACATAAAACTTTTTCAAAATTTATTATTTGACGTGAGATCAGAGGTGTTGAGCTATAAGTATGCAAAATTTCACGCCTCCAACCTAAATAGGGGCTCACTTAGAAAGAATTGTTTAAAATGCACATGTGGGAGCACAAAGGGTTAAACGTACGACATTTTCAAAATTTTATGATTTGTCATTTGATGTGAGTTGTTCAGCTATAAGAATGCAAAATTGCACGTCTCCAAACTAATTGGGAGCTCACTTAGAAAGAATTGTTTAAAATACACGTGGGACCCCAAAGGGTTAAACGTACGACTTTTTCAAAATTTTATGATTTGTCGTATGATGTGAGGTGTTCAGCTATAAGTACCCAGAATTTCATGTCTCCAACATAATTAGGGGCTCACTTAGAAAGAATTGTTTAAAATACACGCGTGGGACCCCAAAGGGTTAAATGAACGACTTTTTCAAAATTTTATGATTTGTCGTTGGATGTGAGGTGTTCAGCTATAAGTATGCAAAATTTCACGCCTCCAACCTAATTAGGGGCTCACTTAGAAAGAATTGTTTAAAATACCCGTGGGACCCCAAAGGGTTAAACGTACGACTTTTTCAAAATTTTATGATTTGTCGTATGATGTGAGGTGTTCTGCTATAAGTACCCAGAATTTCATGTCTCCAACATGTATAGTTTCTGAGAACGGGCTCTGTGACGGACAGACAGACAGAGGAGCGAGATGAATAGGGTTTCGTCAGATGAACGAAACCCTAAAAACAATGTCATTTATACTAAACAAAAAACTGAGTATTTCAAAATGAAAAATAATTTATTTAATATGTACCTATGTGCAACTTAAATTCAGATTAATGTGCAATTTAAGTTAATCACAAAGTTCTTAAGTAAAATATAAATCTTAAACTATGTGCTATCAGAAGATAAAGTTGGGCAATATATTGTTCACGAAATATGTATCAGCTGAGCAGTCATGGAAAACAATATATTAAAAAAAATGTGAATGTGTGAGATTATTTGCCACTGTAAAAATCAAAGTATAGTTAAAACATTTGTTTTTCTATAAGAAAAATTGTCTTTAAAAAAAAAAAACAGGACATCTAAGACATCAAAAGTTAGTGGCCACAGCAAATAATTTAGTTGCTACATGGCGACTGTAAATCTGCACCTATAGTCAAATGTAATTAAAAATCAGTGGGGTCGTAAAAAAACCCCCATAGAGTATACATTATAAGTAGCTGGTATACACCAGAGACTCTTTAGCTACAGGGGTACACAGAGTTATCCAATGTATGTAGTGTATAGCACCTTATATTCTCCACTACATCCCTGTTAAAAATGGCAGTTGAAGAATGATTTTATTTTTAGAATCAATATTTCTCAACGCATCTATTATATTTTTTCATTTGCCTACAGTTTCTTGCTGATCAGACAAAATGCTAAGGTTGATAAAAAGCGAGAACCCTCCGTACAACATATTGAAAGAGCGTTCAGAAGACAAAAATGAATGATAAAACCAAAAAATAGATATATTAAATTTTATCAAAAAATTGAAACATTTTAGAAATAAAAAAGAAGAAAATTGACTTTGCCAGGGATGAAAATTCAATACTTATTTATTCATCACCTTTGATAGCCATATCTGTAATTGTACTCCAATCCTATAAATTTGTTTTGAGCTCTTTATTTATTTTCTTACATCGTACATGCTTTTCAGATACTTTGAGCAAGAAGATGATGAAGACAATGCAAATAGTTCCTCCTCCAATACCCTTGCCTACATTCCTGCTCCTGGCAGTCCGAGTTGGGATTTACAGAATAAAAAGAATGACTCGGACAGTGAAGAGGACCCACTCGATGCCTTTATGGCAGGTTTAGAAGTGAGTAATAACTAGGAACGGTTCTTCACTCATATACTAAAATAAGAATATTTGTGTCATTGTATAGTTTCAGAGCTCCCAAATGGTCCCCCTTTTCCCCCCAAAGTCCCCTTTTTAAAAAAAAGTCCCCTTTCGTCCCCTTTTATGCATTTTGGTCTCCCTAGTCCCCTTTTCAGTGACTGAAAAAAATCACCGCAAAATCAAAAGAATTCTAAAAATCGCTAAAAGCTCAAAAATCGTAGAGGACAAAATTTGTTACAGTGGGCAAAAGTGTTGTAACTGGAATTCTTCCACAAATGTTAAAAAATGACCTTTGAATACGGACACATTTTAAGAAACTCTTAAGAAATCTCATTAAAATCCTAAAAATTAAAAAATCGCAGAACACAAAAGTTACTATGTTAAGCTACTGCCTTGACCAGTCTTCAAAGACAGAGCATTTGTGTGCTCCCCCCTCCCCCCCCCCCCCCCAAAAAAAAATGTCAAATGGAGAGAAGCATTGAATTAGGAGGAGACAAAAGATTAAAAAAAAAAAAATGAATTTAAAGCTCACAACTCTGAATCATTTAAAAGGAAATGGATAGAGTAAAATGCCTTTTTGCATATTTTTAATTATTGGAATGCAATTTCTTTCAAACAAGACGATATACCTCTACAGAAAACTTTCGGTTGAATCAAGAATTGAAAAATTTCTTCCTTTCTCATTATTTATTTTTCATACCATTTAAAATTGTTTAACAGTGTAATTTATAACTGAAAACAATGCTACAATACATATTTAAACATCCAAATTATTATAACATGTTTTCTTTGGCTTAAAGACTTCTTAACTTCTTTCCTTGAATTCCTGAAAAAGGAAAAAAACGTCGTGAAATGTCCTGAAATATGGTAACATGTCCTGAAATTTTGCGAGTTTTGTACCATAGCACAAACAGTCATGATTTTTCTGTGAATATATATATTATATATTTGTTTTTTTGCAGAATTGCACAAAATCAGTACTTTGGAATTAATAGGTGCTTTAGAGTCAGAAAATAGTGAAACGTTTTGTAATCTGATGATGAAAAACTTACAAATTTCGTCAAGTGATCGCACACACACACACACAAAAAAAAAAAAAAAAAAAAAATCGGGAATTTGTCAGTCGGACAGGAAGAAAAATTGCAAATTTTGTTAATTGGTCGGTGAAAAAAATTGCAATAGTCTTCAACCAATTTCTTAAAAAATCGGGAATGTCATCTGTCATTAGCTGAAATTCGCGAATTTCGGCAAACAATTGTGGGGGAAAAAAATACGAATTTCGACAAATGATCGTGGGAAACAAAATCTCGAATTTCGGCAAACGTTCCCGAGAAAAAAAATCTCGAATTTCAGCAAACGATCACGTAAAAAAATTCTCGAGTTTCGGCAATCGATCACGGGAAAAAAATGTCGAACTTTGGCTAGTGATTGCAGAAAAAAATCTCAAACTTCGACAACTGATCGTGGGAAAAAAAAGTAGCATGCGGGTAAATGTGTCCTGAAATTGTCCTCAAATATTGGAAAAAGTATGTCCTGAAATATCATCTAGGACCAGTACTACCCCTGTATTTATTACCCAGGGCCGGTGCAACCATCGGTCAAACGGAGTGAGTGCCCAGGAATGCCCCTATAGAATTCGAAATAACGTTTCCTTGGTATATTTTTTATCTGCATTTGTTTTTAAATGTTTTTTCATGATAAAGAAAAAAGTTAGTATTAACTTTATTTCTTACAGGCAAAGTTGATATAATTTTCGGGGAATGTATAGATTTGGTGAAAGTAACTGTGAACGTAAAAATTAAATATTTAAAGTACTGTAAATTATAGAAGATTTTTCAAAATTGAAAATAATTATGCCTATCACATGTGAAATTACTGGTATTTTGGTACATTTATTATCTATATTATATGAGGGTGCGAGTTTCAAAACTCGCCTTATCAAAAATTGAGTTGTCTCAATAAATTTATTCTTGCATTGAAAAACACAACAGTCTGCAAAAAAACTAGTTTTATCTTGTATTTCAGCCCTTGTAAAATCTTGATCTACAGTGAAAACCAATGGACGCAGTTAGAGGCTTTTTGCGATTTCCCCAGATTTGATTTTCTGGATATGGCGCGTTTTGAAACTCGTGTCGTCATATATTATTCTATGATGTATACAATTTAAAAGTAAATTTTATTAGATCAGTATGGCAGTATACGTTAGATCCCATTAACTCCTTTGCCAGGGCCCTGTGCAATATTGCACCAGCACTGCTAACTGCTTATTACCTTATAAAAAGCAAAATCCTTTTTTATGTTCTTGAAAACAATACGAAATTGTCAGAATTCTCATTATTATATATTATTATTTGTTCTCATTATATTCAAAATTTTGTCATTTTATATAGACTGATTTTCAAGTGCTGTTTACTGATCTTATTTAATCAATCGCGAAAACAGCCATTAAATGTCTGAACAGCAGCTGATTATACCTTAAAATCCCTCAGTAAAGTGGAAATGAATGGAAATTTGTTTACAGTGAGATCATCACTGGTTGTTTAATTATTATTCAAATCTTCCATAATCTTTTTAAAGTGGATCAAATTAGCATGTTTTTTGAGTCTGCAGTGTCTGAACGGTATTTGTCGAGTGTAACTCGTAGGGGGCAGAGCCGCCTAGTTTATCAGAAGAAAGTATTGGAATCATGAAAATAATTGCCCCACCAGTGGCCGAGAGGTTCTGCTCTCGAAGCTGGTAGACGGGAGGTGCTGGGTTCGATCCCAATCGTGCCCGTCGGCCTAATCCTTCGGAGTTTTCATGGTTTTCTTCGAGCCGTGGATCTTCCATTCGTTAATACGGATTAGGTTCCCTTAGAAAGATCCCCACGGAGGGCACTCCCCCCGGGCCTATATCCCTCGTGTAGATAATTGGCCGTCAAAAATCAACCCAACTCAACCCATGAAAATATTTCCATTTTTTGATAGATTTATATGTTTAGGTTGACCTGAATACGATTTGACTATTTTTAAAAATCTCTCTCTATTTGTGATACAAAATTTGTAGTTACTCTATCTCACAGGCATGAAAGAGTTCCTCCTATAGGAGGAAATCGACCTTTTTAAAAGCAAATTTGGACATTCTTTGGATTGATTCAAAAGTGCAAAGAAAATATTACAAGCGTATGTGAGGGGGGGTCTAGAAAACTTAGACATTTTATCTGCTGAAATCCTTGGAGTTAGTTCCCGAATTTATGTACTATCAAATCAAAGGCGAGCTTTTATTATAAGCATCTGAGTCATGTAAATTAAGTTCTTTAACTAGGGAAATGAAGTTTCCAAAAGGTGCTTTTTGGAATAGAATATTTTATTCTATTTATAAAACACATCTGGGTAATTTCAGTGATGCATTTTTGGAAATGTATTTCTGAAGTAAAGATCAATTTGGTATGCATATATTTAGCATAAAGATTTTTTTTTTTTTTAAGTAAAGTCTTAAACAGTCAAATCATTCAAAATACTACATTCATTTTGAAAAATTAATCTCTGTACTTCACATAAGTTCATCAGATACATTTGGATGAATTTATACATTTGTTATTTATTTATTTATTTTCTTTTAATACTTTCTAAGTTACAAAAAGAAAATAACAATCATATGTACAGTTATAATTAATTTTATTGTATGAATAACTATTAAAATGTGTCTAAATTGTACGAGTTTGGCGTTATTCTATAGAGGGAAAAAATTTACCACCTTTTTTCCCATTTCCCACTTTCATGCCTGATCTCAAAACTAAAGCATGAAATTTCATCAAATGCCATATTTAATTAGACTTTAGCACAAATAGGTGCTGATTAGGTTTTGGTGTATACGGACCAACTGGTGGCATTGCTATGTTACGTTTTACAAAATTTACATGATAATTATACCTTAGCATCGTTAGGGTAAAATTCCATCAAACTTCATATTCATTTAATCCTTGGCATAAATTCGTACTGATTAGATTTTGGTGTATTTCATGACAGGTGGCAGGCACTACTGGATTGCAATTTTAATGACTTCTGTGAAAGCCAGAATGCGGCATGTTTGGGATTAAATTTCACCAGATTTGATACGTAAGATGATTATGAATAACTGATGATTCAATATTGGTTTTGATCACTCCCCACGGGGCTTTGCCATACTAGACGTTTTCCGATGAACATTATAGCTTATCCTAGCTTCTGTTGTGCAGAAAGAAACTAAAATTTATGTTTGAGGAAAATAATAATATATATATTAATCTAATTTTAAATTTTAATATTCAACAGGAATCATTATTATGCTGTGCTCTTTTTATTCACTAATCACTGTTATTTTTTACCTATAAAGAGAAATATCAAGGTGAATGCCGAAATATTGAATACTTTTTATAATCTTGCAGTAGGATATTTAAATGTGTTTCTATAAAGCTGTGTACATTGTTTAATGACATCTCATAAAGATAACCATCTCTAACATATTTTCTGGAGTAATTTTAAAAATTTACTTGCATATTTAGGAAAATTGGTGCAATGTTTTTACTCATGATCCTTTTTAGTCTACTTTTTAAATAAAAATGCCCCCCCCCCCCCAAAGTCCTCTTTTTAAATAAAAATGGCCCCCCAAAATGCCCTTTTTAAATAAAAATGGTCCCCCAAAGTTTCCTTTTTAAATAAAAATGGCCCCCCAAAGTTCCCTTTTTAAATAAAAATGGTCCCCCAAAGTCCCCTTTTTAAATAAAAATGGTCCCCTTTCCCCCTTTTTGAGGGCTAAAATGTGTTGGGAGCCCTGTAGTTTGTATTATATATAGTCCTTTTCGCTAATTTGTAATTTAATTTTTTATTTTTTTAAGACCTCAATAAAGGGGATCGGGGGGGGGGGGGGGGACATTTATGCTCTACATACTTAATTCCTAGTCTGAGCAGTGTCTCTCAGGAAGTAAAAGTTCCCTTTACTGGAAAAGTACCAACTTTTTTTTTTTGTGTGTGACATTTCAATTACATTATTAAATAATGGAAAGTTTTTTTAAATTATTATTTGTATATTGATTTTTTTCAGAGTTCATTCATATTTTATTTCTTTCTTACCATTATTTAATTTAATTTTAAAACCCAGTAGCATACTATTGTGATATCTCGACCTTCAAGTATATTGAACTTTGTTGGAAACATCTAAATATTTCTGGATAAAGGCAGCAGTGCTTTTGCAAAATGGATTAAGATAGGATAGAGGGTGAAAGCCTTCTATTCATAAAACTACTGAGGTTAAGTTGACCTCACTCACTTAAACCACCAGGTTTAAGTGAAAAGGCTAGAAAGTTGAAAAGGGAAGGTACGGAGCTCTGAGAAAGGCAGTTGAACTTTAAACTTGAGTTGAGATAGTTATAACATCTGACTGATGAATGTTAAGTATATTTAAATACACTCGTGTGAAGTGTTTTTGCATTAGAATATGTTATGTGAGTGTGTCTCACAAGTATTTGTAATTTTATTTTATTTTTAATTTACTTTAACTGTTATAATAAAGAACTCACGGAATCAGGGTTCTTGCTGTCGCTTGCCATTGCGCCAAATCACAACAAACAGCTTCATTTGGCGAGTAAACGGAAGATTTGACTCGCCAAATTTCGATTTAAATTTTTGCTCAGCTTTTTTTTGCATGCCAGTTCAGGCAGAACGTTCATAAATTATCTCCTATAAACTTTAAATGAACGGTTTGTTGATTCAGATAAACTAGAGATCTTTAGTGTGTTTTGTCCACAAAATCTCCCGTTAATAACGGATAAGAGCAACTTTCAAAACTATGGTATAAAAAAATGAATCAGTTTTTAACCGTATACATTTGGTTGATACAGACATTTCCTTATCTGAGGTATTGTCCGAATGGAAGTTATTTAAAAGTTTCTAGAGTTCTTACTGCAGAACCATGAATTTAGGAGATACCATTGATTTCATTTAAAAAAACAATTTTCAGAAACTTTAACCTATAACAAGGAACATGCTATAATTTGCTAAAATAGTGCTACTACATTCAGCAAACTATGAGAGAGGCTTCAGTGTGATGAACACAACAGAAACTAAATTGTGAAATTGGATGTATGTAAGAAATGTCAAACATGCCATTTTAGTATGTGTTAACAGGTCCAATAGGTAACAGTGCAATTTCGAAACTGGTTTTATAGTGTAGGCTTCAATGAAAAGCCAAAGAATTCTAGTTTTTGACACATACTTTGTTGCCTATATTTTGAATTTATTAGAATTCATTGAATGTAATATCTTAAATTTTTTGGGGAAAAAGTCAGATATCTTTTTTAAGTGTCTTTTTCAGCATTCTGAGATTTAGCTTGTTTGAATCAAATAAGCAAAGCTGTCTCTAAATCTCCGTGCTTAGCAGTTCTCATACGCTTTCTCTCTGGCTTAAACATACTGCACTCAAACATTATCGTTATGGGATCCCTGTTTTTTATTATTGTGTATAAAGTAGAATTGGCAATGCCAAACTCTTTGCAGATTTCTGTTTTTATCCTTCTTTTTCATCAACTGCATTAAGCAGCTTCATCTTTATTTGAAGTGAAATAGTAGTTTGTTTTTGCACCAATTTCTCAGCCATTGCACTAATAAAACTGCTAATTTACACAAAAAACAAATTCACTGATTTTCACCCGGCCCCACCAGTGGCTGAGAGGTTCTGCTCTCGAAACTGGTAGACGGGAAGTGCTAGGTTCGATCCCAATCGTGCCCGTCGGCCTAATCGTTCGGAGTTTTCGTGGTTTTCTTCGAACCATGGATTTCCATGCGTTAATACGGGTTAGGTTCCCTTAGAAAGACCCCCACGAAGGGCACTCCCTCCCGGGCCTATATCCCTAGTGTAGATAATCGGCCGTCACAAAATCAACCAACCACTGATTTTCACCCAAAATTCAGTGGTTAAAACACAAAATTCACCAATTTCAACTCAAACTAACTAGCTCGAAAGTCAATTTTTTTTCCGTGTTAAACGGTTTTTGATTCGTGTTAAAAGAAAAAAAATGCATTAAATTGCATAGTATACTGTCCGGACCACTATATCATTTCGTGTTAATGGATTTTTCATGTTAAGCATTTTTGTGTTAAACGTATTTCACTGTACTTGGAAAAGCTTTAGAATAGAATACATTTAGAACAGAATAAATTTAAAATATAGTTTTTTTTTCTGTAGTGGATAAATAAATTTAGATGAATACTAACTAATCTATAAGCAGTCATAAAAACTTAGGTTATCTTAGAACATATTGGAAAAAAGGAGGTCAGTGACAAAAAAGTTATTTTGCTAATTTTTTTTCCATTTAGTGAATGTTTTTGATTTCTGGTTAGCCAAATTGCTAATGTTGGTAAAAATAAAAAGTCAGCGAGAACCCTGCACGGAATATAAATATGTGTTATTTCTGAATGTTGATTATATATGAGCTGTGAAGGGTAAATACATCAACCACTTCACCACATTATCTTGAATCCCAAGTTAACCTTGGTTGTTTCATAACATTACTAGTTAACCCGGCCAACATTGTCTGGGCCTGAGATCAACAAATAATTAATAATAATAATAATAAAAAGCAGAGGAGAAAATTTATACTGCAGGATTGCAAAAAAAGCATGTTAAAATCAAAAAAAAGCCATGCCATCAGCTTTTATCGATTTTAATCAGCTTTTTGTGGCTAAAATTGGCTTTTATACAGTGAAGCATTTTAATTATAAACTGCACATATTAAAGTGTTTTTTAATTAGTTTTACAGCTATTTAATTGAGTTAGAATTTAGCATATAAAACTATTTTTTCAATAGTGAAGGCATTAATATTAGAATATCAAATAGATAAAGCTGAAAGGGATTTGTAGTCAGAATTGCAAATATGTCAGCTAAATTTGAAATGGATGTGCAATTAATTAACAGATATTGCATAAAGTATCATAGCAATTGTAATTTAGAATGACTTTAGAAAGTTTTCATCTCATTTCACCCCTTTAACCCTCTAAGTGTTTGGGGCGTAATATTCCGTTCACTAAGCTCCAGGTTTCACAGCAATACAAGCAATATTTAAGATAATATAATTCTATAGATTTGATGAATTTTAAATACATTGAAGAATGATTAATACTCTTAAAGATTACATTCATATTTGTAATTGAGTTTTTTTTATAATGTTGAAAGAATAATATTTTCTTAGCATTTAAAACAAAATGCAAAGAAAACAACATTACAATTTTGCCCTTTTGCAAGACGCTTGGAGGGTTAAATAAATAATAATAATAAAAAACACCGTTAGCAAGCATTATATCCTAAAAGTAACCACCATGCCAAATTTCAAGTTTTTAGTCTCTTCAGTATCACAAAAATCGTAAGTTTAGAACTTTTTTTCCTTTGCAACCTTTTAAATTTTGAATAATAATAAAAAAAATACTGTTCTGTTGCTTGCATTTGCATCATAAAAGTAGCAGCCATGTCAAATTTTAAGTTTTTATCGTTAACAATTTCATAGAACTCATAATTTAGAGCATTTTTAGAATGATTCTCAAATGATTAACTCTTTTGAATTTCGATTTTTTTTTTTTTAAGTGTCCTGTGCATGTCTTAAAGTAAGAGCCATGCCAAAATTCAAGTTTCTATCCCTAACAAACCTAAAAAAATTGTAATTTAGAACATTACAGTGTTTAGAAATAATAACAATTGGGTTTTTTGAAATCTGGCAACAGTAGAGAAAAACGGTTATCTCAAACTATGAGTTAAATCTTTATTCAGATAATGAAATTTTGAATAAAAAATTGGAAAAAACTATATAAATAAAAAAAAGGCAAAATTAAAGAATGATCGGACACTGCACACCACAATTTAGTCGAGTGTATGCATGATAAAGATGGTTATTGCTATGCATAATTTTTTATCCTATAAAACTTATGGAACTGAACTATCTTGATAAATTTCACTATTTAATAACTCTGAAAATACTTCTTTGGTTTAAAAGCTTTGTGATTCTGCTTTTTTATCTATAAAACTACCAGTTTTTAGGCTTTTTAGGTGCGTTCATAATTAGATAAATATGTAGCACCTATAGTCATTATCAGTCCGTCCGCATATAACAGAGCAAAAACTACCCAACCCAATGGTCTGAAATTTTAAATATATAATTGTTATAATATTTTGTCAAGTCATTTCAAATTTTATGAAAATCAGATGTATAGTTTAATGACAGGGACAGTGAAAAGTTTTCCGTTACATTACGGACAATGGGGAAAAATTACTTCAAGTACATTTTAATGATGTGACAGCCTTTCGAACAGAATTAAATGGATATGCACTTATTGAAGTGCACTAAAATGGACATTTAGTACACTATGTGGTGCAAAAAATTAAAACTAGCTATAGTATGAATGCACCTCACTTGTCACATTTGACACAAAGAATTTCTAACTTTTTTGTATGTTTTTGTGTTTGCGGAATAATCCGAGAAAGTGCAAATGTCACAATAGATTCAATTACAGCAGTCACAGCAGCAGTGTTTTGTAACTTTATATAAAAGAATTGTGAGATTACATGCTGTGTATAAATTACTTATAGGATATAGTGTGGGGTGGAACTAGAGATAATACTCGATTTAAAGACAATCACTCACATTTATTGTATATGACAGGACGAGAACAAAACATAGAATACTAAACAGTTACACTTATTATAATCATTATTTGACTTAAAAGCAGTAGTCCTTGACTTTAATAAGAGCAGTCCATACTATAAGTCGTCAAATATTCCATCATATTTTAACACATCATAGAATTTCTCCTTTTATTAGAAGGTTTCTATTCTTTTACACCTCTGATAGAAATTTTTACTGCGTTCTGTTTACCTTTGTTCTGTACTCTTGAAGTAGCATCATTCTTTTGAATCTCAAAGCAGGGTTCCCCTCATTTCCACGTGTGGTGCTAGTTCTGGCTGTGTTCACTGGGAATGCAAGTGTAGCTTATGGAGATCACTCTGGATCCTACATTTTTCTATATAACTACCAGTTTTTATACTTTTTTATACGTTTTCATGTTTGCTGAATAATCTGTGAAATAAAGGTCAAAATTAGCACTAGCCACCGGCCACAGGGCCAGTAAATGAGAAAAAGTGGCTAGTGAAAAATTGCCTATCAGTGGCCACTTTTTTACAAGGAGAGAATAAAATTTTCTTGAATTTCATCAAGGATTCTACTTTTTTTAGTTCCAATATAACATATATTAACATATTTATTTGGGCCATTCAGTTTTATATTAATACTTACAGAAATTTTACTGTTTAGTATTTTTAAATAAAAAAGTGGCCACTTAAAAAACTAGTCCTACCGGCCAGTGGCCGCTAATGAAATTTCCCAATTTTGACCTATACTGTGAAAGTGCAAATGTCAAATGTGTGCAAAGTCACAACTTTTTAAAAAATGAATTGCCAGATTACGTGGTGTGATCACATACAGAGCTGCATGAAAGAATTTGCACACATTACTCGATTTAGATAGCAATTGCAAAAAAAATAATTTTTACTGTGTTTTTTAGGACTTAAAAAATAAAAACGGAACCATTATAAGATCACTTCTGTCTGTGTATCACAGCCATTTTACTCAAACTATGGAACGTGTTTTTGGTTATTGAATGGCTAAACCTAAAATAAAACTTCCTTACTTTATGATTTTGATACGAATTAATAGAGTATCTTTATGAGGAAAGTTTCGTTGAATAATTCAAGAAAAATATATCTCATCTTTATTATGCATATTTAATTATATATTATTAATTAGTTACTTGACCTTTACTTTTAATAATTTAAGCATTTTTAAAGGGATCTTACTTTTTATCATTTGAATTCATTATTTTACTTAATTATTTCATTATTTTACTTAATTATTTTAATAATTTACTATATTGCAAGCATTCATTATAATTTTAATTGCATTATTACATTCAAATGACTGTTTAAAAAAATGTAAACAAAGCAATGACTGGAAATTCACACAACCTCTGGTCCCAAGCTGTGCAGATTTGAGGGAGTCTACTGTATATCGTGTGGAATTTGTGTGAAAGCTTTCGTAACGTCAAACACAAAAATACATTTCTTTTAATTTTAGATATTATATTTTCAGGGATAGCATTTAAGATGTAATCCAAAAATATGTTCCCCCTCCTCTACTTCCAAATCTACTGAAACTAAATATATAAAAAAAATTACGTTTTGAAGTTAATTTAAACCTTGCAGGAAAACTATAGCGATTACCTAGGTCACATAGTTTTTGAGAAATCGCATTTTTCCATTACACACAAATTTTGATTTGCAGGCATTCAGCAAAGGAGTTGAGGAGTGCTGGAGGTACCTATCATCATAGAAGTATAAAAGGATTGTTCATAATGATTTTTGAAAAAAATTGTCTATAATTAGCAGAGATACTAACCCTTAAAGATATTAACCTTTAAATGTCAAACTATTGGAAATAGACTAATTTAATCAGAATTAATCACATAATTATTATGGGATTTGCAACTAGTTTGCATTGAGTGACTCTCTCAATACACCACCTGTATCTTATAAAGGTTAATTAAAAACCTATCTGGAAAAACGTGGCGTTGCAACTTTGCGACCTCGTTTTGAAGTGTGCTTAGCACAATGCAAGTTTAAACCTTGAACAAGAGTTTTATTAGCTACCTGTAAAAAGGAAAGATTATTTCTACACTAAATTTCGGTTTATGACATGCCAAATGGAGTTCAAATAGGTACTACTTTTATTGTCAGCACCAAATTAAGTTCATCATAAACAGATTAGGATAAGATTAAAAAAAGAGTTATACAGAATAACAATATTTGATACTATTTAGGATTCATATTTCTCTGAACTTTTATGGTATATCTATTTATACTTTTCTAGTTTATACAGCTATACCCAACCCTACATTGTATAGTTTTTCACGAAGTCTTGTTATTCTTTTAGCAATGATTTTTTTTGTAATAATACAGTTAATAATTAATATATTTATTGTTCGGAACCCTCTGTGCATGAGTTATTCTCGTACTTTACTGATTATTAAATTTTTTATTTAGGTATATCATTTTATTGCATGAAAAAATTGAAATTTCTCAACAATATTCTGTTAGTGTTGGAAAGTGTTTCAGAATCTATGCTAGATGCATGATTTTTCATTTTATTTATTTTTTCCTCCTTGTGGCATATGATAATATTTCTTCATATTTTATATAAAAGGGTACATTAAACTTGTAATGTTACCGCAGAAGAAACAAGTTGGAAATTGCTCGTCAAACGTGGCAAATGAGGTGCGTTCGTACTATAACTAGTTTTATAATTATTTGCACCCCATGTTGTACTGAATGTATAATTTTTTGCACTTCATAAGGTGCATAGCCCGTAACATCATTAAAATGCACTTCCAATATTTTTTTTCCCATTCCCCGTAATGTAACGGAACACTTTTGACTGTCCCTGTAATTAAAATATGCATCCGATTTTCATAACATTTGAAATGGCTCGACAAAATTTTGCAACAGTTATATATTTAAAATTTCAGATCATTCGGAAGGTTGTAACATTATTAAAATGCACTTGCAATAATTTTTCCCATTGGCCGTAATGTAAAGAAAAACTTTTGACTGTCCCTGTAATTAAACTATACATCCGATTTTCATAAAATTTGAAATGGCTCGACAAAATTTTTTAACAATCATATATTTAAAATTTCAAGACCATTCGGTTGGGTAGTTTTTGCTCTGTTACATGCGGACAGACAGACAGACGGACGGACTGAACGACGACTATAGGTGCTACGTATTTATATAATTACGAACACACCTAAAAACGTAAAATGGATTTTAAAAAAGTTAATGTCGCCCTTTATTGAGATGGAACCCTTTTTTTCTAAGTTTGGGGGGGGGGGGGGGAGGTGGTGGAGGGTGTCAAACCTTTTTTCTTGGCATGATAGAGGAGGGAAAATAAATGAATAAAATCAACTAAAATTAAATCTGTAATTTTTATCTAAAATAAAATATTCTCAAAAAACAAACACCACCTCTAATTTTCAAAGACAGATTTGATTCAAATGTTGTCGATTCTTCACAAAATTTTATTTGTATTGCGTTGTGCTACTGTTGTTAAGTTGATGTCGTTATTTAGAAGTAAATGATTTTATAATAGGCATAATAAGGCTTATGGCAGAAAAGGCATGTTTCTTAGCTAAATTAAAAAATTATAATTTATTAATTACGTGTTATGATAGTTAAGTGTTTATTTTATGTTTACATTTATTATTTTTGATAATTCATGTTCAGCATTCTGAAGCTCTTTTGTATATTTTCATTGATATAGACACAAGTTCAGCGGGAAAATGAACACTTAGAAAAGATGCAAAAAAAGAAGGAAGATATTAAGTAATTGTATTTCTTTTCTTCTTTTTTTTTGCATATTTTGTATTAAATCCATTATTTTTAATATTCCTTTCATTTTTTGCTGTAATTTATGGTTGAAAATCTTTTGTGTTGTGCAAATTTCTTGTTTTAAATAATACTTTAATACTTTTAAGTGTTTTGGAAGTGTTGTAAAGTACAGTGGGTAATCAAATTATAAGAGCTACGTTAATAAATAAATAATTTATAAGTTTCAGGGAGAAATATAACCATATTCTCAGGATATTAGATTAATTCTTAACACAGTTTTTCAATTGGTAAGTAAATCATAACAGTTGTAAATTTCCAAGTGGGTGGAAAAAAGTCCAGGCCATGCTATTGCCAAGATGTTTATGTCAAATTATTTTTGTGTAGGTCAGTACTCTGATGATACATTTACACAATTGAAATGATGAGTCCCAGAGATTAGCGGTTTACAGCATCATGAATAACAACACGAAAAAGGGAGCAGAGTGCTGTTGGTAGAAAAAAGGGCCCTTTTTTATTTTTAAGGACACTTTTTTATACTTAAGGGCATTTTTTTGTGTCTAAGGGCACTTTCTTATTATTAAGGGCAATTTTTAGATTCTAAAGTATACTTTTTTGGTATTTTAGGCATTTTTTTTATTTTTAAAGCAACCTTTAATATTGAAAATTCAGGGGACCCTTTTCAAGACAGCAATGAGGAAGATTTTACTATGGAAACATATTTTTTAAACCAAAAAAGAGTAAGGGCTATTTTTTGTGGATTAGGGGCAAGAAGGGTGCTAATTTTTTGGATGAGGGGTGAGGAGGTGCTATTTTGTGAATCAAAGGGCAGGAAAGGCTAAGGCTCAGCGACCCCTTGAAACTGTCTAGGGGAATCTCTGAAGTTTATTTTACTGCAATTTTTTTTCTTCCTGAAACAATTTATTTTTTTTGTATGCATTATTGATATGTCATGTAATTGCCATTGATGCTGCGCTACACGCAGGGTGGTTCTCACTGACTTTTTACAAACATTAGCAGTTTGGCTAATCAGAAGTAAAAAACGTTCACGAAATGAAAAAAAAATTTGCAAAATAAATTCGTTGTGAAACAATGAAAATTTGATCTTTAACCGTTTAACGTATCCCCCCCTTTTTTTCAATATGTTCTTAAATAACCTAAGTTTTCAAAATTGTTTATAGATCAGTAATTCATCTAAATTAATTTATTTATCTGCTACAAAAACTAAAAAAATAATTGTATTATAAATCTGTTGCACAACCCAGAAAAAATTTAAAATCTGATTTAACTCAATAAAATGTTATGAAATGAAACTTCCAATCCCAGTTAACTCAGGATTTCAATATATAACATTCAATGAATTCTGAAAAATTCAAAATATAAACAACAAGATGGGTCAAAATCTTTATTTTTCTAGAATTCTTCGGCTTTTCATAGAAGCCCATACTTCAAAGGCTATTTCAAAATAGTACTGTTGCCTATTGAGCACATTAAACGTACTGAAATGACATTTTTACTTACTGTGCTTTGGCTGAAGTTAAATTGAATTGGTGTTGGGTTAGTATCTCTAAAATTATTGTAAATTGTACGATACGATTGAACATAATAAGTGACATCAATCGTTCAGTAATGTAAATAAGAGTGTCGCCTGTACTGATACACACACACACACAAAGAACAAGTGGGTAAGTGTGATCACAGATCGCACAGAGGGTTTTGTTTAATATTCCTTTCAAAACACTTTATCCTTTTGTAAAATCTGTTAGTTCCACATTTCGCAACCAGGAGGCTCACTCTATTCTACACAAACAATATTCTATTCGAATGAAACTCCATTTTACAACCTATCCGTAGATATATTAGTCGAGGGGATCGGGCCCATAGCACCCAAGATAGGTAGGAGCCCCCTGGCGGTAAAAAGTGGAACTAAAAGATGTAAGGCTATGTGCATAATATGAAAGAGTAGTCAAAGGGGGTGTCGGCAAAAGTTAGAAAATTACCCACCGGGTGCAATGGGTGGAGGTTAAAAAAAAAAGCTTAAAATACGCAAGTTAGAGCCCAGAGGGTTAAATATAAGACTTTTTCAAAATTTTATGATTTGTTGTTTGATGTGGGGTGTTCGGCTATAAGTATGCAAAATTTCAAGTCTCCAACATATATAGTTTCTGAGAACGTACTCTGTGACGGACAGACAGACATAAAAGCGAGATGAATAAAGTTTCGTCAGATGAACGAAACCCTAAAAAAGATGAGCAAAAATAATTTGGCGAGTCTAATCATCTGTTTACTTGCCAAATGAAATGCTTTGTTATGATTTAGTGCAATGGCGAGCAACAACGAGAACCCTGGCTACGTGTGGATTGAGATTGAATATCGATTAGACATTGTGAGAGCTACCAATAGCAGGGCTACCACAGGCGACTGTTTTTTAATTCTAACTGTCACAACTTTCTCAAAACAGAACCCTTAACATACACTTTGACAACATTTGCAAGAGAAATATACTTCAAAATTTATGTTAGGAAAATAGTGGTGGCAACCCTGTGGCAACCCTGCAATAGGAGCCCATATCAAAGTGCGTACAAAGTCAAAAATGTAACTTTTTCAGACAAATAAACGTTTGCAGCAAAATAAACTTGTTGGCGACATATCAATAATGCATATAACAAAATTAACTGTTTTGGAAAAAAAAATTGCAGCAAAACAAACTTGTGTTGCTATTCATGATACCACAGATTTCTAGAACTCATAGTTTTCGTACAATTAACACTTGAAATCAGGGAGGTTTCATGTAAATTTCCTGTATAATTATGAATTATGTCAATATTTGATCATACCACCCTTATTGAGCAGTGACATTTACCGTTTTGATTCTATTTTGGCAATGCATTTATTGCCATTTTATCGATTCATTCTTGTGCAGCACATCAATAAAAATATTCCGTTAATTGAAATTGCTGGTGATCTGTTTCGTAGAAATTTTTTGTTTCACCAATTTACAAAAGTTTTTGGAGAAATTTTTGACCAGTGACAATGACAAAATTCTACTTTTTTTTTTTTTTCTCCATTTAAGAATTTAGAACCTTTTCTTTGCTTTGGGATAAGGAACTGACATAAATACAAAATTTTTATTTTGGAAATCGATACTACAAAAGAGTTCTATATATCTTTTTAGGGTTCTGTACTTAAAAAGTAAAAATTGAGCCATTATAAGATCACTCCTGTGTCTGTCTATTCGTCTGTCACAGACATTTTACTCGTAGACTATGAAACATGGAAAGTTCAAATTGGCTGAAGTAGTAAATGCTATTGACCCACTTTGAATTGCAATATTTGATACTATTTAGGCTTCATATTACTCTGGACTTTCATGGTATATCCATTTATACTTTTCTAGTATATACAGCTATACCCAACCCTATGTTGTATAGTTTGTTACAAATTCTGATTATTCTTTTAACAATGATTTTTTTTTTTGTAATAATACACTTACTAATTAATATATTTACTGCATGGAACCTTTTGTGTGCGAGTAATACTTGCACTTGACTGTTTATTTTTATTTTATTGTAAAAGCATTCTTTTTTTTAAAGGCCGGATCAGCTTTTTTTTAGTATAAAAGGTAATTGTTTTTTTTATAAACAAAAAATATAGCCCTTATTAATTGCTTGTTACATTTAACATGTATAGATGTTAGTTTATTTCATTAATAGCCTTTTTGTATAATGTAGAACTAAAATATTGTTATAAAATGTATTTGAAACTCTGTTTAGAGTTGCATTACTATATTTAACATGTGTGATATTCTTTCCTAATAGGTGAATACATACTTTAGCTTTTTTATTTTAAAGAAAAGTATAATCAAAATGTATAGCTACCATTTATACTGTAATGTAACAGTCTTTCACATCTAAGTTAACAAAGTCTTTATTGTTGTTATAAAGAAATAATTGCTCTTTTCTTAACAACATACAATCAA
>CAWVRF010000638.1:32200-94200 GCA_963932465.1 Maratus speciosus
TTTATTGACTTGAAAGTATAAGCACACATAAAATAAAAGAGAAATTTCAACTGCATTTAGTGATGTTCTGGAAATTTTGAAGTGGTGAAAAAAAAGGATTTTTTTCTTTAGAAAAAATGATTTTTCACAGATGTTTCTCCAAAGTAAGTTATATTTTCTTTTTAAAAAACGTTAAAACAATAAACATTTTTTAAATTTCTGCACACTAAAAAGAAAGATTTTCAATTTATCAATAAAAATTATTCATTCTCATGTAGCGATCTCATCTCACATGATCAGTATAAAGCGAGTTACTAGCTTAGAGTAACTGGCTTGGCCTTTTGCTCGACGTTCCAATTCACCACCTCTCCTCACTCATCTCTTTATTCTTAAAGAAAGTAACTAACGCTGTCACTGCCACAGTAAATGATTTTTTTGTGACCGGATGTTTTTTTCATTAATATTAAGAAAACTACTGCATACAAGAACATGAAATTGGGTAGTATTATAGAGAAATGTTTAAATATGCTGATGCAAACAGATTTTAAATCGAATAATTATTTTAAGATCTATTTAATGTTAAAGTGGGTCAAAATCGTTCCATTAGGAATTTAATTATTTTTTCTAAGGATATACATTAGAAGCTTGCGGTGTGCAGACTACATTTATTTTTTTAATTTGACCAAATTTTCAGCATTTCAAGATGCATTTTTTTCGTATCTTACAAAGTGTTATTATTTTAAATTGTTGCCAATTGTAAAAACAGTGCAGTATTTCCTTTCAATTAAAAATTATTTACACATGATTATAATAAACAGGAAAAATCCCCATCAAATTAGAATTTAATGATTACATGTTGAAAGTAGGGAAATATTAAAAATTACATTAAAAAAAAATTGCATTTATTGGATTAAAACAGTATTCTAACAGTTTTATATTTTACTTAAATGAAATTTAAAAAGCATGGATTTTGAGTTTGCTTCTTCATATTCCTAGTAAAAATTGTTCTTTTATCTTTTGTATGCTTGCATCCCTAATATTTTTTACTTTGCACTTATATTATTTTCTGATGTTACAAAGTAACTTCTAGGTTTCAAAACTTCTAGAACAATGGATATAAATAAAAAATTTTATTTCAAATAAGGAATTTTTTCGTTACACTATTTCATTTCAAATATATAACATTTTCAAATTTAAAGTACTTCCTTTGTAGAGTACTTTCTTTAGCATAACTCAGTCATAAGAAAGTTTGATTTCTTGCAAAATATCATAAACAGTCACAAAAATGAAACAGCAACCCATGAAAAAATTTCTAATGTTGTATGTGTTATTTATGCATTTAAATTTCCTCTCAATCTATGTGTTAAATGGTGTAAATATTGGACAAATTGTTTTGCACTTGATACATTGATAGTTATTTCATAACAATATAACAAGCTACTGAAATATTTTAGTTGTAAATAAAAATTGCCAGAAAGTATAATGCCTGTAATTTGCACCATATAAATGAATGTAAACAAAGAATTTTAAATGATAAGAATAATTCTTTAATGGCAACGATTTTTTATTCCCCCCCCCCCCCCCCCTCAGCTTTAATCTTATATACGATACATTATCATGATCAATTAATTTTTCCTACAATGTAAAATGATGATGCACATAAAAATACTTTTTTATAAATTTATTTAATCAATTACATAGTAAATGTAGAAAAAATAGTTTGTTTAAAAAAAACTCTCAAAAAAGTATTTGTATTGATGAAAAAAAAAAGGTATTTAGACAGTATTTTTCATCTCTACTCTCATCTAGAGATAATTGCAATTTATAGTATGGAAGATAAAACAGTTTATACAAAAACCAAGCAATTCCCCAAATCTTTATCAACTTATAATAAAATCTGAGTGCAGTAAGCTGTCGGTAACCATGACGGTGTGAACCACTCTGGTCTGCAAATCAGCCGTAGCTAAATGCCATGTTAGGCTTAACCCTCCGACAGTCTTTCAAAAAGGCAAAATTGTAATGTTGTTTTCTCTGCATTTTGTTTTAAATGCTAAAAAAAGATGTTTTTTTCAACATTATATAAAAAAACTTAATTAAAAATATGAATGTAATCCTTGAGAGTATTGATCATTGTTCACTGTATTAAAAATCCATTAAATCAACAGAATTATATTAGTTTAAATATTGCTGGTATTGCCGTGAAACCTGGAGCTTAGTGAACGTATTAACACGGTCTTGTCAGTGAGAGGGTTAATAGAAAACATATCCTAACATATGACAGCTAAATGATAATTTTTTCTACTTGCAATTTGCTATTTGCAAATCAACTGTAGCTAAATGCCATGCTAGGCTTAATGAAAAGCATATCCTAACATATGACAGCTAATTGATAATTTTTTCTTCAGCATATTTTCACGTAAAACATGTGTATCATATCCATTTATAATGTATATAGTTCTAAATTAAAATTAAGCTAATATAAACATAGAAATCAGATCTAAACAAACGATGCTGTTGCCATTCAAATTCAAATTCCAGCAAATCTACAAACAAATGAATGACTCTTTGAACGCTTCATTAAAAAAAAAAAAAAAAAAAAAAAAAAAAAAATACAGGTTAATGCTGATGCTGGTCTTAAAATATTTGTAAAAGTATTATTAAAACCTTTAAATATTTTAACTTTGTTTGAAACCTTCAAAAACTATCCAACTAAGTTCTAAATTAAAAGGCCAAATCAACAACAACAAAAGTTCTAAATTAAAAATAATGGATAACTATCGCCATCTGGTGAAGAAAAGGTATAATTTTCACTCTAGAAAGGTCCGTGGATGCACACTGCATTGCATGTATTTTTAATTTATTCAGAATGATCATTCCTTTGCACAATTTCAGATTCCCTGTGACATTTGTTTTCTGTCTTATATGACAAAGTAAAAATTATCCGAATTTGAATATCTAAAACTTTCAAATGCATTTACAATAAAGAATTATTTCAATGGCACTTTAGCATTATTTAAAGGGAAATTAAAGGGACAATTTTTTCTCTACCGAAGGCTGCGAGCACTGCCTCTGTAGGCCGTTTTAATTCCCAATAAATTAGGAGCTTATGTTTCTTCTAATTCTTTTGGTGTCAACCTTCTGTTGTAATTGTACTTTTTTTTTACAATGCATTTTATCAAATTTGAAGACATTGCAAATAAAATGAATATTTCTTATCGATACAACATATTTTAATTATCTTGCAGATAAAATTATGAATTTTAACATAGTTTGTAGCGAAAAAAAAAAGTCACGCTGAACAACAGATGTTTAATGCAGGGGAAACCTAAACAAGCATTTGCGTCATAGAATGTGTAGCTGGAAATGGCACGTTTAAGCGCTGATGACTAAATTGTAGTTTACATAATTTCTTTGTTCTAATCATAAAAAATCAAAGGATAATACTTTTTGATTAACAAAATGCATGAGGCATCTTTTTTTTTTTTTTTTTAAAGTCAGAAAAATATTTTTTTAACTATTGTTTTGAAGATTTATCATTCACTTTCCGTCATTTTTGATGGGTATTATATACTAGTTAATAAATGTAAATAAATTCATATTTAATACTTGTGTAGGTATTTACAATATTTGACAAAAGACATTTAAATTTCTAAAAACAAATTTTATGTTTTTGTAGTGAATTATGACTATTTGTAGAAGACTGCAAGATTCAATAACTGTTGATGGTATATTTAAAAAATATAAAAATCAGTAAAATATTTAAAAAATTAATTTTTACTTAATTCATATGTTTAAGTATTTACAGTACAGAACCATTTATCCGGAATGGTTGGGGTCAGATGTATTCCGGATAACTGTTTTTTCCGGTTCTCAGAGTTTCCTCTTAGTCCGCACAACTTCGAAGAAAATCCTTATTATTTATATGCTGCCACCACCGATATGATTATGTGATATCGGTCACGCACTGAGAAGATTGTTTAAATGAAAACCAATGCTTTCAATTAACTAAATTAACAGTTTATTTACACACTATTTACACAACAACCAAACACTATTTACACTTACAAACTCGGATATAGATGATCCGGTTCAACATTAAATTGAATACAGTAAATGCTGGCTGTGTACTGTTAAACTATGTTAAATCACTCTCACTCTACACACGTTAAATTAGCTTTCCGGAGATCAATCTCGATCTCCCAACACATGGGCTCTAAGCCTAAGCCCTCCGAGCCTCTCTCAACCTTATGCACTCTCTCAGAGTTATCCAAGGAACTCCTGTCCACTTTGCGTGCTATGCTCAAAACTGAACCCCTCAGCAGCAGAGACTGCCTTCCAGCAACCCCTTGCTCCCTCTCAACGTAACCCCTCTGGGGTTTTCTACCTGGCTCCCATTCCAAACTCTTTTCTTCGTTTCTGGAATGCTTTTGTCTCCCCATCTTCCACAGACATCTCAAAAAGTTGGGCACACCCCTCTCCAACTATCTTTTTTTCCCCTTCATACCATCTATACATTTTCACCAGCTTAGATCCAGTTTTAGATAAGGAAAGACTGTTATTTTGAAATTTCAGTACACAGCCCATACAATATATAATATATTAAGACAAAAATAATATAGAACACCAGTTCTAATAGCAGATGTTCCTCAGAACCTGACACCCCCCACCTTATCGGAAAATATGCCATTTAGGGGCTAATTTTCCCCAAACATATAGTAACATCACAGAAGAGATCAATAGTCTCTTTGCAGGTTTCTTCGTTATTATTATTACATATATATATCAAGGTATATGAACATTCTCTACTGACATCTCTAATGAACCGTGTACTAATATTATTATTACATAAAAACTACACATGCTAATACACTATTATAAACACAAAATTCAAATACAATTACACATACATAAAAAAAAATTGAAACGTGATGACACCCCTTTGAGGTTTGTCCACTATTTAGTCATTGATGCCATTGGGCTAACAATTGGCTGTTCTACCCAGCTCTTCCTATGTAGCCTGGAAATTGCATCAGCATTTAGATGTTGTGCTCCTGGACGATGAGAAATACTCCGGTTCCAGCGTTGCAAGGCAAGAGCTCATCTAGTGAGTTTGGGGACCTTCGGAGATTTCAGTGAGAAATTTTAATGGATTATGATCCTTTATGATCTCAATTTGAGATCCATATGTCCACTTTTCAAACTTCCGCAACCCGAAGAGAACAGTCCAAGCCTCTTTCTCTATACTCGGCCAAACACGCTGAGCCCCTGATAATTTCTGACTGGCAAAAGCTATTGGTTTAAACTGACCCTTTTCATCTTTTTGAGTAAGACAACATCCTACTGCCAGGTCTGAAGCATCGGCGTGAAGCTGATATTCCTGACCCACGGTAGGTGTAGCCAAACGCGTCACGTTACATAACTCATCTTTAAGGATATTAAATGCTTCTTCTGCCCTTTCATCCCATGGTACAGTATTTTTAACCTTCCCTTTAGTTAATTCCGTTAAAGGTATAGCAATTTCTGCATAATTTGGAATATAAGATCGATAGAATCCCATTAATCCCAAAACGGATCTAACTTCCTTTTTAGTTTTCGGTCTCTTTAAGTCCCTTATTGCTCCTATTTTCTCCTCATCAGGTGCATGCGTTCCACCCCCAATTACATGACCTAAAAACTTAGTCAATTTCTCTCCAAATTTACATTTATCCAGCCTAATTGTAAAATTTCTATTTTTAAGTTCTTCTATAACAGACCTAACATGCTCACAATGCTCTTCCCAGGTGTCGGAAAAAATGATGACATCATCAATATATGCTTGTGCATACCTCTGATGACCTTGAAGGACCTCATTCATATCTTTTTGGAACGTAGCAGCCGCCCCTGATAAACCAAAAGGCATAGTACGCTACTGATAAGTCTCATTATGAGTTGTAAAAGCTGTCAAATGTTTACATTCCTCCGCCATTTTAATCTGCCAATAACCTCTCAATAAATCAATCGAAGATAAATATTTATCTGCCCCTGCAGTATACATGATTTCTTGCTTAATTCACTCTGCTAAATTAATTTACTGAGATATTACTTATTGGTAATTATCTCAACAAATCTTTCATCGGAAATGTTGGGATCTGCATTACTGAATTTAAAGCTCTATAATCTATGCAAAGCCTAATAATTGCGTCTTTTTTCGCCACGCAAACAATTGGATGACTAATTTCTGCATTTGACACTTCGATTAGATTTAATTCTAATAACTCCTGAATCTGTCTATCTACTTCCTCTTTATAAGCAACAGGTACACTATACAGGGTGTCCGGTCTCAACGGTGTCCAATGGCTAATTCTTAAACCGTTAGTCATAGACATACAGTTCCAATTACAAAAATGTTTTAAATCAGGTAAAGAAACATTTTAAAAGCGATTTGGGTCAATAAAAACATTTCTTAAAAAATTACGAAATTTAAATTTTTATACGGTCCCCTGGTCCTATAAGTTATATTTAGTAATTTTTTCCTATTACACTGA
The DNA here is from genome assembly GCA_963932465.1 of Maratus speciosus. Lineage (NCBI taxonomy): Eukaryota > Metazoa > Arthropoda > Arachnida > Araneae > Salticidae > Maratus > Maratus speciosus. Next base: position 38,704 of record CAWVRF010000638.1, read on the forward strand.
CAAGTAAGACAAAAAAAGTCCCATTCATATAACGCTAAAATTGAGCGAGTTATGAAACTTTAAAAATGCATGACTTATGCCACTTTTCTACTCTGAAAACAAATGAGTTTGGCTTGGCTTTGAGGGATCATATACCAAGTGTTTAAAGTATTCGAAGATCTTACTTCATGTGTATCTGCACTTTGAAAAAAAAATCCTACAAGTATTATGATTAAATCTCAAATTGGCTAAAATAACATATGTTTTATTTTGTCAGGATTTGAGACTGTTTCTCTTATGATTTCTTTTAACAAAAATTATGATTTTTTATAAGTTTTTATGTTATTTCAACAATCGTATGTATGTTTTTCCAGTTCAAAATTTGTACTCTAACTTTAACCCACTTTTAAATATCCAATCGAGATTGCATTTTACATACTGGCGCAAATCCAATAACAATCTAATATTATTAAGATTTTCGGTGGTTACCATTTATACTTATTTTACAGGATAACACAAAAAATTTCGGATAGATTTCTGCCAAGGAGTTTAAGAAAAAGTTTTAGATTAGATAATACAAGACTGTGATTGTTGGGTTTTTTAACTTTTATGTATTTTTTAGCACTGAATCCGAAAATTACCTTAATTTTTAACCATCATGTCAGGATATTTCGCAAATCATAAATTTTCAAATTTAAAGAGTAACAAAAATCGAATACTATAAAGTAGAGGAGATGGTTGTGTTTTTTAACTTTTGATAATTGATTTTTACGCAATTTTTAGCACTGAATCTGAAAATGACCTTCATTTTTAACCATCACGTTAGAATTTTTTTGCAAATCGCAAATCTGTAAGTTAAAATATAGCAGAAATCTCATACTATAAAACATATGTAAAACATTTTTTATTTGATTTGATTTGATTAAAAAATTTATTCGATATTTTTGCTTAACCTGGGATTCTTACAGCTAAACAGCTGAGTGGTCCAGTGGCGCAGCCAGAATTCGGCTCTAGGGGGGGTTTTGACTTTTTTGATAAAGGTGTTCGCCGGTTATTTGAATCACCTGTTAATATAATCTGTCTTTTTAATGAATCAAATCATAATGCTTTTTACCCGTAGTTACATTGGTTGTGTTTCATTTAAACAGCGTTTACAGTATTAGAGTTAGAAAACATAAAATGCACCAATGAAATAACCCCAAACGAGGTTAGATTTAAAAAGTGTTTAAAGATGATGAGGCAAACTTTAAGAGTTGTAAGTGTACAGTCCATTAAATAATTTTTGCATAGAAAATAACATAATTCCAATCCACTTGTTCAACCAAACATACACAGGATTTCATTCCAAGACAATCTCGAATTCTTGTTTTTAACCTTAATAATAATGAAGCCATTTTAACAAAATTTTCAATATACTTACCGTGTTTTTGTCAAATGTAACAACCAGTGGCGTGGCGTCCGGTCATCGCTGGATGCGGCGATGACCAAGCAATATTTTAAAACTCTTAATAAGCTTTTAAAACTCTACGATCCAGTTTTAGCAGAACATTTGGAGTTCATGTATAAGTGAAGGCAAGATTTAAAGTTTCTTTTTTGAACATTCAACCATTGAATTTTAGAGTTAATAATTTTTCACCACAAACTTAAATAATTGCGACCACCGAAAATTTTCACGCCACGCCACTGGTAACAACATCACGAAAATTGGTGGAAATTATCATCATTTACGTCCATTTAGTGCTCAGTTAGGTAATCCATATTTTGGAATGTAGTTGATATTAAACATGGTATTTTATTGTTTTTTTTTTTTTTTGTGCACTTCCAGTACTTTACATGACATCGAATTTGACATTAAGTAACGTAAATCTGTTGAAAATTTCGTTAAAACATCTTTATTATTGTTAAAGTTCTCTAAAAATATCCGGGTTCAAACTGAAGTTGTACCTGTACTAATATTATAAAGAAGTAACCTTTTTTTGTAGGGGTTACTTTTGGAACTACCGAACGGATTTAAAAAGATAATCGGTCGTGTGCGAACTTAACTCGCATACAAAGGGTTCCATACAAAATATCAGAACTGTTCAAAGATAATATTTACTTGCGAACATATAACAATACCACATGCCATAATTTAATTCTACTGGAATGAAAACCGATGAATATTTCTCCCTCTAAAACACAGACTTTGTACAAAGTTTAAACTTGGTAGAGCTTTCCAACCACGCTTTGGAAAGAGGTCGCAGAGATTCTTACGAAAAGTCACTTGTAAATCATATTTCATATAATAGTGGACAATTTTAAAGGAATAAAAAAAAGTACGCTTAATAACGTGAAACTTTTCTATTCATTTTTAAAAATAAAAGCATATTCAGACATAATTATTGAAATGATTTCTAATCGAAAAGTTTTTTCCTTATAAATGAATTATTTATTGAATTATAAGCAATTTTTGTCTCAAAATTACTGACTTTTAATGTCTTGGAATTATTATATGAATTATCTTTTTAATATTTGCCTTCAATAATTGAATTCAGTTGGAATAAAAAGTGCTGATCACTATGTTTCACCTAACCTAAAACAAAGATCTCATACAAAGTTTAAACTTGGCACTGTGCCAAGCAGCCTTCGAAAGGAGGTCACAAAATATCAACACTGTTTTAATCCGTACCGTTGTTTTCTACATGGGTTTTTAATTAATATCTCGGCAAATTACAGACGCATTTTTTCGAAAATCATTAGGACAATCCTTGGAAGATTCTACGTCGCTTAGGTACACCAAGTGCCCTCAACTACCCCGCTGACCGCCAGAAAAATAAGACGCGCGAATGATCTTATAATAATTCCGATTTCACTTTTTAAGCGTAGAGTGGAAGCTTAATAATAATGGCAAAATGATGGTGACTATCTCCGTTTCAACATAAGCTATATTTTACATCGGTAAAACAATAGCTAGAAACATGGAATTTGGCATGGTTGCTAATTTAGAGACTTAAATGCATGCCCTGAACAGTTTTTTAAAAATTCGAAATTTTAAAAGGTGCAAGAGCAAAAAAACACTTTCTAAAATTACGATTTGTGTGATACATTTTGTATAGAATGTTAGAACCTGTCATGGTGATAACTTTTGGGATGCATAAATGCTCAAGAACGGTTCCTAAAAAAAAAAAAATTCAATTTAAAAAGGTTGAAATAAGCGGAAAACGGTCTGAAAACGATCTAAGGCTAATGTCAGACGGACGTCTTTTTGCACGCTTTTTTACTTATGTATTATCCCTACACAATGCTAGCAGCATTATATAGCCTTAATTATGATTTATTAGGAATTGTTAGAGCTAGATAATTAAGTTTGGCATGGCTGTTACTCTAGAAACGTAAATGATCGCCAAGAACAGTTTTCCAAAAATTCGAAATTAAAAGGATGCAAGAGCAAAAAAGTTCTAAAACTGCAGTTTCAGCGACATACACTATATGGCCAAAGGTGACCGGTCACTTGCGATTTTAGACGTTTTGTTAAATATCTAGAAAAATGCATGAGGAATTAACCTGAAACTGCAGGTGTGTAAACAGTATAGTATAGGTCATATATTTCCGCGAAGATTTTTTTCCCGAAACCCCATAGGGGACCGTCAACAAATTGAAAAGGAACCAATATCTTTTGGATAACCCTGTAAAAACTTATGTAGCAAAAACCTTCAAACTCGAGATTATTAATAAATGGCTTATTGTAATATAATGTGTTCATTTTTATGATGATAGCATGTATACTCGTAGAGAAATTAAGGTTTTTATAAAAACAGTCCCATATTTCGCCAAGTTTTTTGCTTAAAATTTGCAGAGTTCTTAATATAAAAAAAAGTTATTTTCAGAAAATATGACAAACAACATTGTTCATAATTGTTGAAATTACAAAAGTAAAGTCTAACACGAGTAGCAGAGCTGCGTTAGCAAATGGAAACGCGAAAGCTGAAAGAATCCCTAAACCTCTTTAAAACAAATTATATTAATAAAGATTCAATTACTATTTAACTTTAAAAGAAAAATTTAAACAGCTGAAATAGAAAAAGCATTTGTGGTGGTTAAAGAAATAAACTAGATTTAAAAGACAACTAACGTTTATTATTCGATTAAATATACTTTAAAAAAAAGAATGATAAAACAATTACACATATATATTCTAATGTCTTACTCCTACAAATGAAACTAACATTACTCTAAAAAAAAAAACTTCACTTCATGACACATTTAAATAATTATATTAGTGAACCAGAGTCCTTCATGTTTAGTGATCAAAACTCACGTGCATTATGCTGGATTGCTTAAACACATTTACTTGAAAAACGAAAACCATTCCTCACAAACCATCTCGATATTCAGACAGTCGAAGGTGAACCGATGCAATACGAATAAAGTACCTATAACTGTAAACAACATCTTCTGGAAACGTCATTACCAATACGGATTCCTCTTACACTTGTAAAGCTGCTAAAACCACGTTGAAAAATAAACAGCCTCTTTCTAGAATGAAGAATTACACATGACACCATCGATGAGAAAAACAAGAAGGCAGCTCGTGAAAAATGTTCTCTTGATTAAAAGTCAAATTCCAGGTTGACAATAAAAATAATCTCATTCAGCATTAAAAAAAACTTCAAGGAGACTTAAGACTAAAAGGAAAAACATGCACCATCTTTTCAACTCGCCTAAAACTAAAAACATAAAGAGACACTTTACCACATAACCGCACGGACTGAAAAAAACGCATCTATCACGTTGAATGAGAGCATATTTATATCATCCAACCACACAGGAAAAGCAACTGCGACGCAGCCCGGAAGTTACATCCTCGATCTCCGAAACGCTAATGGTAGAAAGGACGAAACGTCATATGCAAAACGAACGACCGGATGACTAACGCCATCTCGTGTTCATTCGTAAAAACTCCTCAGTTGGATCAGAAGATTTCGGAAGTATTGCGTCACGGGCGAAAACGTGTGCTAAATGCCGGCTCTTACGATAGCAAAGTGAAACATAAATAAAGTATATGGAGTAAAGAAGAAACTTAAAGCCTGGAACTAAAGCTTGGAAATAACAATAGAATAAAGGTAAGTGGAACTAAATAAAGTGTATTTAAATAAAGATAATGAATTAATTATACTTGTGAATAAAAAGTAAAAGTGAACTGTTATGATAGGGATATGTACAGGGATGAGAAAGGGTCTGTTTACCTAACAAAGCCCCCCCTCTCAGAACCTGTACATCTAACAAGGGCATCAGCCCACAGAGACACTAGTAGCAACCCAAATGGATAGTCTAACACATCAAGTATCTCCTGAGCAAAAATTAAAGAAATACCCACATCTACAACTCACTTAATAAAAATCAAGTTCCATAATCGTAATAAAAACTCAAATAGGGCAGAAGAATCCTATTAAAAACGACTAGACAGCTGGCGATGCTAAAAGTTGAAGAAACTCCGGAACACTAAAAATTACATCAATATTACAATAAAATAACAATTAAATATATCACAGTAATAATTACATTAAAACATTTCTAAAAATCATCTTCAGTCCATTATATAAGTAATCTCTCTCCTCTCACAAATTCACATTTATATTGCACATGCCAAGTCTTAAAAATTCAAAAGCAAGATCTACATGAAAGATTTAACATAACTGAAAAATGTACCCCAAAAATAAACTTTATATTATATCTTAAATATTTACTATCAGATTTTTAACAATTTTAAAAACTTATATTTATAAAAACAATTTTATTGGCCTATACCTCCAGTTCCTCAACTTATCAACCAACAGTCAATCCAACCTGCTTAACTAGAATCAATTAAACACCTGAATACAATTCCTCAGACAAATTCCAGCCAGGCAAATCCAAACAGTTAATGTGTTAATTTCTATTCTGACACAATAACATATTCCACTTCTCACAATATTTCAAATCCATCAGGTATGACTCAGCAAGCTTCAACAATAGTCCAGTGCAAGATATACAGCAATAACCGATTACCAAAAACGTAACCCCTAAAACTATATTTGGGTTACTTAACAATGGCGAGTATACTGTGCTCAACCAACCTAAATTATTCTCCATATAACAGCTTCTTTAAACATAAGTAGGTTTAAACCACAACTTATCCAAGAATCCAGATGGAAACATTTATCAAAAATGGTACTTCACATTCATTCAATCTTTCGAGATCAGGTACTAGGTATCATACCTACATCCAAAAAAAAACAGTCGCCCACATACTCTCTAAAAAAAAAACAGACATAGATAAATGTGGTGTCGGATATGAAATATCTTCAATTCAAAAACTAGATTCTTAATAACCAGAAACTAGGGGACTGGCCACATCGCCCCATATCAGCCTCAATAGTAAAAGAGCACAGACCATACTACTGCCAACCATCCAAGGTAAAAACCTAGTCACCACTGCAATCATCAGCATTACTCATTACCACAGCATGTAGACAATTAAAAACTACCTTGCTAATCTAACTAACGAGCCATACTCAAAAATTTAAACAACTTAACATGATTTCTGCCCTATCCGGAATCAGGCAAAAATTCAAAACCAGAATTTCCCTTATAAACTCCAAAGATTATGATTAACACAGATTGCCTGCCAGAATTGTCCAATCAAATTCCAATTCTAAACTCATTCGATGATCCCCGGCAAAACTAGATACCAATTATAAAAGGACAATTCCAATAAAAAAAAAAAAAAAAAAAATTTTTTCCTCTTAAAATTAGAAATCTTACAATATTGCTATTCTCATGACGACACCATGCAGAGAAAGCAACCTAGGATAAAAAGTAATTTTTACACTTTCCCACAATACATGCCATCAAGAATTTGTATTATCTAACACATCTAAAAGACTTCAACACCCCTTTAAAACTTTCAAGCTAGGCAACGTCGACACTACAACTTAAACATCAGAATTAAGTATACCATAGTATTTTATATGACATTCCGTCATGCAGCCAAAAACTGGTATAAACACATAAACTCCTACCATTTTAGTTAGGATTACAAGTGCACTAGATATCAACAATGCTCTTTTCTCTCAGCTCAATCCCAATTCTTTCTATAATCTTTAACAAAAAAAAATGAACTTAAATGAGAATCAAAAATCTGTCAAAAATGAGAATCAATCAAAATCATTAACGGAAAATAAAAAAAACTAAATAACCATAGTAATAAAAAAATAAGAGCACTGATCCAGACCCCATACCACAGCCATGACTGCAATCCATAAACATCATTCCAATTCCTTCAAAAATAATTCAGTCAAAAGTATCTACAATAACCTTAAAAACCGACTCCTAAAGGCAAAGACAATATATCCACAGTTTAATTATTCAGTTATATGCAATATCAACGTCACCAGCCAACGATCAACAAGAAGTCCACTTCAACACTTTCCATCTCTTAGCTATTCATCTCATAAGTTTTCCCAGGGTCCAGAATTCAAAATTTCCAAAAATCTATATTCCATCGCAGGCCTATATCAGAATCAACAAACACAGCTATTTACTTTAAAACCTTTTTAAATATTCAATCTTTCCAAATGATCTGGCTCCGATCCTCAAAAATTTACATTTCCATTACAAGACCTTCTCAAAAGTACACCAATTAACTCATGGTTAATCCATATAATTTTATACTGTAAATTAAACAGGCAATTAAGCACAAATAAAAAAACTTCTCTGTTTCTATTTTATATAAAAAAAACTACACATTCAGTACACTTCCCCTTTTAAACAGCAGATACAGAGCTTTAACTTGCTCATTAAAAATTACTGTAACAGGTGACAACCAATATTCTGATCAAAAGTTGACACCAAGGCAAGCCTAACTGAAACATGCAGTCAAAAAAAATATATTAAAAAAACACTTTATTGGAGGAAAAATTAAATCCATATCTGAAAAATACTTAAAAAAAAATATATGTATATAAATCAAATTTATTTTCACAAAACAATTTTCAAAATAGAAAAAAATATACCATTTAATTCATACAATTAATACATATAAGTTAATGGTCACTTTGTACAAAGTAGAGATCCTAGGATTTTAATAGTCGTCTAAAACAATATGCATTTCATTCAGATATTCATTGAACTTACTGTGACCTTTTGTCAGGCAAAAACTGAAACATTAAAATTTAAGGCATGGAGAGGTTTGAGGTTTTAGCTAAATATACTTTATAAGACAATGAATCATTTTTACAATTACACTGCATATTCAATTGGTGAACAAGTTCAAAAACTATATCTAAAAATAACCTGGATATAACTATCCTATGGTTCTCAAAAAGTATCCTGAACTTTAATTACACTATATTCCATGATCAAAATTTAAAACTTATATTTAACGGTTAACTTTACTTAAATCCCCCACGATAATGGATTAACATAATTTCCTGTAAAAACTGCTATTAAGTAGACTTTAAACTATACAAAGAATTATTTCAAACTCTAAAAAAAACTTAACACATTACAGTAGTCAAGATATTCAAATAACTGCTCAGCACTCCAGGATGGGCTCTTTAACAACCTTAAAAGAAAAGAAATACCCCCCAATGCTAAGCATGACAAATAACATCTCAACCACCATAAATGTAATATTACACTATTGCCATAATAAAATAAACTAAAAAAATTTATGAAGAGTCAAACTATTAACTTCAATTTATTTAATCCCAAATTACTATGAAACTATTATAATATACCACTCATGATGATTGGATACATGTGGGAGAATTTGCCAAAATACCACGAACCTACAACCAATCAATTGCAGTAAAAAAAATTTAACAACTTTTATCAAAATTTACCATCACCGTAAGGGTTAAATGTTACTTTTAAACTTCTGAAAAATTATACAATTTAACACATCTAAACTACCGCTCAAGATAAACTATAGATCTTTAATTAAGCTCAACCCAGTAATTACTTTAATCCTTAAATACCATTTCAAAACCGATAATTTATTCAGAAAAACATCTTATTAAACCTCTTCCAACCCCATTAAATCAATTTAGCCCATTATATCAGTAAATCTCAAAAAAAAATTATGGAAAGGAGCCCGATACATTTAAATACAAACAGATTTCTATCTAATAAAAAAAATTCTCAAAATCAAACTCTAAAAACCATTAAACCTGGTATTTCTGTTTAAAAATCCACTTGATTAATATAATTCTCAAAACTACAATAAACCAGTATCCTTACAATCAATTCATTATCTAGAAACTTTAACCAATCTTAAAGAAAAATTCAATTCAAAAATACTTTATATTCTATTAAAACTTTAAACATGATAACAATAAAAATGACTATGCATATCTAAAACAATATTTGATCTAAAACTTTTATGCATATCTTAAAAATTATAACATGCATATCTAAAACACTTTTATCTAAAAAAAATATGCATATCTAAAAATAGTAGTCAAAATATCACAGATCTATAACAATTTTAACAGACGAAGAAAAAAGGGCACACTTCCAGCTACACTCATCATCTTGATGACTTGGTTTTAATATCATCTTATGCGATCTCAATTCAGAAAAATACCAATTTAACGATGCAAATCAACATTCATTAAGTCTCCATCAAATGTTCATGCAAGCTTAGTCAATCACCGGAATGTCCACAACAATTCCAGAAGCCAACTTTCAAAAGATCAAATCTCAGCAAATAGTCCTTGAAGAACCAAAAATGAACCCAAAATTGGGCCCACACGAGATCCACTGCACACAAAAACTAAGTCACTTTAAATATCACTTTCAGATGACCTGTGAAAAAGAAACTCTCACTGAAGACTTCAGATCTCACCATAAAGCACATTCCCGGAACATCACTTTCATTTGTATAACACTTAAATTTCATAAAAGATCTCTTGATCATTTTCAACATCAAATTCCAAACTTTAAACTCTTTATTGAGCATTTTATCCTTCAATAGTTGATTGAAATATCTCTGGTTCTTGTGTCATGAAGTCCAAAAAAAAATTTACTTATTTAAAAATATCATATTCAAAATAAATTTTATAAAGTTAAAATCTTACAAATCGTATTTATAATATTATGAAACAAAATTTAAAGTAGCATTACAATTGCTATTGCAAATCATAACCATTTAACCATATATTTACTTATAGCCCCCCCGTCAAAGACGGTGTATTAATCAAAATCAAAAAGGGGGAGTAACCACCACATCATTTTAAAGCCAAACCAATTAAGGTTAAAGATGGCAAAGAAAAATTTCAAACTCTTTACTTTTAACTCTTATTTAAATCTTTTAAATTATAACTATCATTAAACAATAAAGGAATTAAAGTATATTAATTAATCAATTTACGAATTTCTTTAATTTTTGAACTATGAAAACAAACTGACAGAGGTCAGGGAAACATAACCCCATAACCCTTGTTGAAATTACAAAAGTAAAGTCTAACACGAGTAGCAGAGCTGCGTTAGCAAATGGAAACGCGAAAGCTGAAAGAATCCCTAAACCTCTTTAAAACAAATTATATTAATAAAGATTCAATTACTATTTAACTTTAAAAGAAAAATTTAAACAGCTGAAATAGAAAAAGCATTTGTGGTGGTTAAAGAAATAAACTAGATTTAAAAGACAACTAACGTTTATTATTCGATTAAATATACTTTAAAAAAAAGAATGATAAAACAATTACACATATATATTCTAATGTCTTACTCCTACAAATGAAACTAACATTACTCTAAAAAAAAAAACTTCACTTCATGACACATTCAAATAATTATATTAGTGAACCAGAGTCCTTCATGTTTAGTGATCAAAACTCACGTGCATTATGCTGGATTGCTTAAACACATTTACTTGAAAAACGAAAACCATTCCTCACAAACCATCTCGATATTCAGACAGTCGAAGGTGAACCGATGCAATACGAATAAAGTACCTATAACTGTAAACAACATCTTCTGGAAACGTCATTACCAATACGGATTCCTCTTACACTTGTAAAGCTGCTAAAACCACGTTGAAAAATAAACAGCCTCTTTCTAGAATGAAGAATTACACATGACACCATCGATGAGAAAAACAAGAAGGCAGCTCGTGAAAAATGTTCTCTTGATTAAAAGTCAAATTCCAGGTTGACAATAAAAATAATCTCATTCAGCATTAAAAAAAACTTCAAGGAGACTTAAGACTAAAAGGAAAAACATGCACCATCTTTTCAACTCGCCTAAAACTAAAAACATAAAGAGACACTTTACCACATAACCGCACGGACTGAAAAAAACGCATCTATCACGTTGAATGAGAGCATATTTATATCATCCAACCACACAGGAAAAGCAACTGCGACGCAGCCCGGAAGTTACATCCTCGATCTCCGAAACGCTAATGGTAGAAAGGACGAAACGTCATATGCAAAACGAACGACCGGATGACTAACGCCATCTCGTGTTCATTCGTAAAAACTCCTCAGTTGGATCAGAAGATTTCGGAAGTATTGCGTCACGGGCGAAAACGTGTGCTAAATGCCGGCTCTTACGATAGCAAAGTGAAACATAAATAAAGTATATGGAGTAAAGAAGAAACTTAAAGCCTGGAACTAAAGCTTGGAAATAACAATAGAATAAAGGTAAGTGGAACTAAATAAAGTGTATTTAAATAAAGATAATGAATTAATTATACTTGTGAATAAAAAGTAAAAGTGAACTGTTATGATAGGGATATGTACAGGGATGAGAAAGGGTCTGTTTACCTAACAATAATACCCTGCAATCAGAATTGAAAAATAATAAAAATTGAATGAAAAATGAGGAGGTTTATTAAAAAATGTTTCACTGCGCATGCGCGAATGCAATCAAAATATAATGTGCATAATGTATTAGCTAATTATATGGAGCAAGTTTTGTGATAGTCTAGAAATCATAGAATGAAAATTCTGAAAATTATCGTCGATAGAATAAGCTCGAAATCCATTGTTCCCAAAAAGAAGCAAAAAGATGAAGGGTTGTATCAAATATCTGTTGACTAGTGCCAAGATAGCGTACACAATATTACACGTAACAACCACTCATCTTTTTGCTTCCTTTTAGGAACAACGGATTTCGAGCTTATTCTATTGACGATAATTTTCAGAATTTCCAAGCTATGATTTTGAGACATTCACAAAACTTGCTCTATGTAATTAGCTAATACATTATGCACATTATATTTTGATTGCATTCGCGCATACGCAGTGAAACATTTTTTAGTAAACCTACTCATTTTTCATTCATTTTTTATTATTTTTCAATTCTGATTGCAGGGTATTATGTACAATAGTGCTTGTCATATTTTCTGAAAAGAACTTTTTTTTATAATAAGAACTCTGCAAATTATAAGCAAAAAACTTGGCGAAATTTAGGACTGTTTTTATAAAAACATTAATTTCTCTACGAGTATACATGTTATCCTCATAAAAATGAACACAGTGTATTACAATAAGCCACTTTTTAATAAACTCGAGTTTGTACGCTTTTGCTACATTAGTTTTTACAGGGTTATCCAAAAGATATTCGTTCTTTTTCAATTTGTTGATGGTCCCCTATGGGGTTTCGGGAAAAAAAATCTTCGCAGAAATATATGACCTATACTATACTATTTACGCACCTGCAGTTTCAGGTTAATTCCTCATGTATTTTTCTATATTTTAATAAAATGTCTAAAATTGCAAGTGACCGGTCACCTTCGGCCATATAGTGTAGTTGGTATAAAAGCTTTGTTTTTGACATGGTGGTTACTTTTAAGGTATAATGAGAATGAGAATAATAAAAAATAATGAGAATATTCCACAATATATTCAAGTAACCGTTTTCTATTATAGCGAGTGACTATAAAGCTAAAACAGCAGATTTTTAACAATGTACTTATTAATTTAAATTAATGCATGATTAGCATAAAATTGTGTATAATTATATTTTATACAATCTAAGAAAATGTTTTACATTTAACCCCTCTCTTTTCAAAATCCATACTCACAGACATATTATCTATAACTCAATGAAATTACAATAAATGCTTCTTTTCTACGTGACACGGGTGGCAATGCTTCTCCGAGAGCAAGCACCATTACTCGTTGCTACATTGCTAACTAATGGAATACATTCTTTAAATTGGTGTACAGATCTCCTAAGGAACAAATGGTTCGAAAGACACACTGATTGTGATAATTTGTTCAATCACAATCAAAAACAGCTTTTTACAACTTTATAGTTACTACTTTTTTAATTCTTATTTTACAAAGATTTTTACTTGTGTACGTAAAAAGCTTGGTCTCAGGGGCGGTCTGGAACAGTTTGGCCCACCCCGCTAGATTTAAGTATTGGCCCACCAATCGACAACCCCATTGTTAAAATGTTTGAATACTGACTTCCCTTCGTACATTGATTAATGTTTGTTTATAATATGAATATAGTACCTTAAAATTGATTAGTTTGTTTATACTCTCACTACTAACCAATTAGAATGTCAGATATATGGACAATTCTTTTGAATTTGAGGCAACTCCATCTATTATCTTATCATAATCGTAATTTGGCTGATTATCTCCAGAACTACATGGTAGATTTTAATGAAATTAGGTATGTAAGTAGGTTGATAAAATTAAAAAAAAATAACCATTCAACAGTTCTCGCATAAGACTCATCAGCGTCAGGTGGTATAAAACAGAGCTTACAATTTTGAATTAAAAAATGGGTTAATAGGGATATGTTCTACTCTTACAGTTATACAGCTCCCACAATGTGAATTCATAATGGAAATCAGGCAGTTTTTTGTTCATATTTGTTATATGAGTCCCTGTGGCAGTTAGTCTCACTCCTCCAGCAACGCTGTTTTCAAGCACTCAGTGGTTCTGGAAGGTGGAAAGTGAGTTCCAATCGTCCTCCCCAGAGCGTTCTAGACATGCTCTATAGGGTCTGGAGATCCGACGGACCAACCCATCAAGTGAATATTCTCACTTTGCAGAAATTCGTCCACCAGATGAGCTCTATCTGGGCGCGTGTTGTAGTCCCTTAAAATGAAATCAGGGCCAACTGCATCCCTAAAAAGGCAAACATAATGTACAAAGGTATCATCATTACACCTCAGACCAGTGACAGAGCCTTTGCCAAACATAGGGAGGGGTGTGCGCTCATCTAACATGATGCCTGCCCAGACCATCAAACCTCCGCTGTCATAGTGGTCTCTTTCTCGGACGTTGGGAGGCATGTATTGGATCCCTGGTTTTCTCCAGATGAAAGTATACGTCGAGAATTAGAGTGTAGGCTGAACCGAGACTCATCAGTGAATAGAACAGTCCCTTAATGATCCCTCGTCCAAAGTCGATTATCTCTGTATCATGATAAACGGGTTTTCCCGTGCGCAAAAGTGAGCTGACTCAAGCAACCCTCTGTCATGTAGTCTTCTGCAAACAGTAACCCTTGAAACTCGGCTTCCTGTAGCCGCATGAAAGTCACGAGAGGCCTGGGAAGATGCTGCACTCATGTTACCCCTCGCTGTAATAGATAAATAGCGATCTTCACTGGCCGCCGTGGCTCTTGGATAACCTTGTCCAGGCTTTCTCTCTATGGATTTAATATCCTTAAACCGTTTCCATAAGTTTGATACGACGTTGGGCGTTACATTGAAGTCTCCAGGAATCTGCACTTGAGACTGCCTTGTTTCCAGTCTCCCCGCTATTCTCCACCTCATTCCAGCATTCGAACGTTGGTTGTTACTCGTTTTTACTGTTTGCTTTTGAATTTTACCACATCTAGCAAAAAAACACTAAGATATTCGGCGAGGTGTGCGAGCGAACAAAACGTGAAAATTGCCACGCTCACTTACAAATCCTGTTCTACTCGTAACTCGCTCCACCCATACACACATGTACGCTTACGTGTTCGACACTGAATAAATGTTCAATAAATAAATGTTCGACACGTCTTTGTTTTGGATAAATACGACCATAGGCATTTCACTCACACAATAATTCTAATGCACAAGGTAGGCATTTTTTTTACATTTCTTATTAACTTTACAGCGATCCTCATCACCTTTAATGAGTTCTTCTGAATAGCTCGTTTTTTTGCTGTAAGCGGTGTAGAGCTTGCTACGTCGAGATTGCTGCTGCAATAACGACGGATTATAATGAGTATAGTGCCGAGCTTCTTCAGCAAGTTCATTTAAAAATTTAACCTTACTGAAGCAGCGAGGATCGAACCACGCAATGTCTTTCATGGGCGAGCCATTTCCAGTAAATCGTGTATTCAACTGCTGACTACCTGTGTATAAAATTACATTATAGACGTTTCCCTTAAATAAGTCAGATGGGGGTCCGATAATACTTCTTGCCTCATCGTGAGAATATTTACCACATCGACGTTTTGCTATATATTCTTTTTTTCGATAGGAAACTCTCAATTTCAATGGTTTACTCCTTTTCTATTAGTTGTTTCCGAAGATGTTCCGCAAATTCAGAAGTATTTTTCATAGCCATATCAAAATTATGTCGTTTCTGTGGGACATTGGATTTCAGGGTTTGGATTTTGTTAGCAGGAGTTACGTATCCCAGGCCGCTTATCTATGCAGATACTTCGATGTCAGCATAGATATATTGAATAGGTCGCTTAAAATGGTTGCTATTAATATATGCTGAAACTTGCAGGGTCCATCCATTTCAAGTGGTCCAGAAAATCATTTATTCGTTGCTTGACCAGTTTTAAAAAATCTGAAATTTTTTGTACAACAACCCTAACATGATGGAAGTTCAAAATGACTATTATTTTAATTTTATTAATTTTTGTTTGTGCATGGTGGCCATCTTTGTTTCAACGTCTGCAGCATTTTCTCACAAGAAGGGTTTAAGGAATTGTAAATAATTCATCATTTATTTATCCAATTCAAGTGCGGATTAAATCAATTTGTTCAGAATGGAATGGAGTAGTTTCCGAAACTAACTGCTTATTGGTAAAATTTAAGCATAAAATTTCAGTTTTTTTCCAAAATTTGTCCGTTTACAAGAGGAATTTTTAAAAATACATACATTACGTCTGGATTACTTAATAATTAAACACAATTTGCATAACTACAGACATACCCACATTAAAACTTTTATTAAAAACAATTAAAATATAGTTAAAAATATATATAAACGTTTCGGCTATTTTCATAGCCCTCATCAGTAAACGAACAGAGTCACAAAACAGCAAGAGCCACAGTAAACGAAAAAACAGTTAAAATCACGGTCTAAGTAGGATAAAATAGTCAGCAGGAACTTGGGTTGCTTCGTTGATTGGCGATTCAGCTAAAACGGTTCTCCAACCCTCAAGGAAGACACGGCTAAAATAGACGGGGCAATTGGATTCCACAATTCGTGCACTCTCAAAATCGGGGACATGATCAAACTCAAGTGCATGTGCCACCAATCTTGAATTCAGAGTACCTTTCTTAAAAGAATTTTTATGCTCTTTGAGTCTAGCATTAAATGAGCGTCCAGTCTCACCAATGTAAATCGAGCTCCAACCTTTACAAGGAATTTCATAAACGACACCATTCACGTCAAACTTCGAATATTTATGTTTAAAACTACTGAAAAAATTACCAATGCGGTTCAAGGGAACATGAGCTGTCCTAACATTAACATTCTTGAGTACGGCTGAAATTTTCTCCGAAATATTACTGTAATAAGGCAAAGATATAGTTCCTATGGGATTGACATGCTGGTAAGGAGTGGGATACTGGTCTGATTTGCTCGTAAGTTCCGAAATAACTCTAAGACACCAACGACGTGGATAGTCGTTGAGATGTAAATCATTCATTATCTTACCAATTTCATTATCAAAACTTACTCTGTCACTGCAAAATCTCAAGACTCTGTTGTACAAGGATCTGGTGACTGCGATTTTATGTGAAAGTGGGCTATTGGATTTAAAATTTAAATATTGCCCGGAGGAAGTACTTTTTCTGTAAACAGAAGTTTTCAAAATAGGAATATTATTAACAATTTCTGGAGCAAAACATCAAGGAAAGGGAGTGACCTGTTATTTTCAAACTCTATCGTGAACTGGATAGAAGAGGAAAAGGAATTCGCTTTGTTTAAAATCTCCACAAGTTCATCTTCTTCAGCAATTATAAAAACGTCATCCACATACCGCCTCCAAAACTTAATCTTATTACCCAAACTGAAAATAATATCTTTCTCCAAATACTGCATAACAATCTCTGCTACTCTCACGGACAGGAGGGAGCCCATTGCAGTTCCTTTTATCTGTTTATAAAGCGTATCTTGAAAAACGAAACAATTTGATGTCAGACAAAATTCAATGAGTTTAATAGCAACGTCCATATTTAAATTAATAGCATTAGCAAAATCGGGCCACATGCTCTGAACAGCGAGGCAGGCTAGATTTATTGGTATACATGTGGACAAAGATACCACATCCAAAGATGCCATCACACATTTGTGAGGTATAACGAAACTCTTCAAACCATCAAGAAATTTATTGAGGAATTAATACTGTAAGGACTCGGAGTTAAATGATCAAACTTACAGTATCAAACTTACAGTATCAAACTTACAGTATTGTTAATAAAGATTTAACTCCGAGTATTCAAAGAAATATGAATGGCCTCCTGAGTGATTTAACGAGGTCCGGTGGATTTTGTCCTACTCTTGAGAAAATTCTTAAGTATTATACTGGTCTCGTTCCAAGATTTTATGGGTTACCGAAGACTCACAAACCTAATATTCCTCTTAGACCTATTATCGATTACAGCCACTCCCCATTGTATAAATTATCTAGATTTTTGTCAGTTTTGCTCAAACCCATGACCGTCTCCTCCCCTTACAGTATTAATTCCTCTATTAAATTTCTTGATGATTTGAAGAGTGTCGTTATACCTCACAAATGTGTGATGGCATCTTTGGATGTGGTATCTTTGTTCACATGTATACCAATAAATCTAGCCTGCCTCGCTGTTCAGAGCATGTGGCCCGATTTTGCTAATGCTATTAATTTAGATATGGACGTTGCTATTAAACTCATTGAATTTTGTCTGACATCAAATTGTTTCGTTTTTCAAAACTAGGGGGCTCGGCCCCCTACGAGCTACGCTCGCCAACCCCCGTCCAGACACCGTAGACTCTAAATGCACGCTAATTTATTGACTTTAAAAAGATTTCGAAAGATTGAATTATAATTTAAAAAACAGTGGCGATCTCTCTATAAACGGATTTCTATTCATTTCTCTTTGATTGTGCAATTTTAACGCCAAATCCGTTGCGGTACTACTTGATTATCCCGTCGACCAATTTCGCCTAATTATATAAATCGCCAAACCACTCGCCAAATTATACAAATTGACATAATTTTTATTTTAAATAACGAAAAAACAGATAAATTAGTACAACATTAATAAAAATACAAATAAAACGTCGAAATAAAAATAACTTGATGACGTAGACACGTGTAACAACGTTTCAAAATAAGCTAATATAAAAGGAATTAAGTAAACAGAGTCTTTGTCTCCTGGTATTTTTTAACAAAGTGAAAAGAAAGTTCTTTTAAATGAGACATTTTAAATTAGTCGTTTTTAATCTGACGTAATTTTGACCAAACTATTCTTTCTCTTTTTAATATTCACGTGAAAATACTTGTGTTAGAAATTAAATATTATTTGCGCTTTCCTAACAAAAATAGTTGAAAAGTATCCTCTTACAATATCAAATAAATGTCTAGCGCAATTTCTAAATTTAAACCGTTTTGCAATATTATTTTGTGTTCATTTTATGTAATAACTGTAATGTGACGTAAATATGACGTAATTTCTCCTATTTAAGACTTCTAACGCATGTTAATAAATTTATTGCTTTACAAATCCCCTTCTCTCTTAAAATTCACGTGTAATTATAATTTTTATGACGTAATTTTTAATAAGTTCCTGCTTTTTGTACATAATTATTTAATTCTAATTCCAAATGTTTTTTTTTCTGTTTATAATAGTCACGTGTAAATAAATTTTTAATTTATTTACACGTATAAATATATTTTATTAGGAACATACTTATGGTAGGAACAAGTTTCAGGGACTGGCAATCAGCATTAAAATTGTGGTTTTTAAACCAACAAGCAGGAATGTGTTTTGACACGTTTGATCATGTCTCAACAAGTATGCCAACATTAACAGCTTTTCTCTTTCCCTATTCTGGTTTTGTCTCAGGTCTTGTATACATATATATATATATATAAGTAAAAGTGCTGAGGTTTCTTTTAGTTATTAAAATTACAACAAAAATTACTGAAACCATACAAAATGTAAGCCTTAGGCATAATTATTTTTTAAATTAATTGCAAAAGGCTTTATTTTCTGTTACTATTATTTAAAGATAATCTAAAAAATAAATTTAAATGATACTCTGAGATAAATACTTAGCTGTATCATTTAAATTTATACAGCTAAGTATTTATCTCAGAGTACTTAGTTTGTTGTACTTTGGCAGAGTACTACTGCCAAACTACAACAAAACAGGAGTTTGGCAGTATTGTTTCGACATGTTGCCCTTGCCATATCTCAGCTTGTAGTCAAATCTCCATCCTGAAATTTCTTGTGCATAACACTACCATACAATACTCTTATAAAAAAAATTTCAGATTTTTATCTCGTGCCCCACCAGAGATATCAAAGCCTGAAATGTGCGATTTTTGTGATTTTTGAAAAATTTGGGATTTTTTTTAGCGAAGAGAAATCAAGTCCCAGATCTGGAACTCGGCGTGTGAGTACAAGTACTTTCGGCCTATTTGTAAAAAAAATTATGTCATGTGGACCGTTTTCCTTGCTAGAAAAATTTCCTCTTGTAAACGGACAAATTTTAGAAAAAAACAAACTTTATGCTTAAATTTTACCAATAAGCAGTTAGTTTCGGAAACTACTCCATTACCATATTTTTAGCCCAATGTATTCTGTACAAATTGCTTTAATCCGCACTTGAATTGGATAAAAAAACGATGAATTATTTACAATTCCGTAAACCCTTCTTGTGAAAAAATTGCTGCAGACGATGAAACAAAGATGGCCGCCATGCACAAACAAAAATTAATAAAATTAAAATAATAGTCATTTTGAACTTCCATCATGTTAGGGTTGTTGTACAAAAAATTTCAGATTTTTTAAAAATGGTCGAGCAACCTGTGCTGGACCACTTGAAATGGATTGACCCTGCACTAATTATCAGTCGGTGATCGTGCCGAAAAAGGTATATGTGACGGTAAATCGTCCATTTCAGTGACACCTTCTAGACACTTAAGCAATGTTTAAAACTTATATTGATCTTTAAAAGATTTCGAAGACTCGCCAAACATGCTATTAAGTGCTCGATCCTTAATCCACCACTCAGTAGCGCTTACTTTTTGTAATCGGCGAAGAAGTTTATTTCCACCTACAGGCTCCTTATTCAGTGAAGTCCATGCTTTCATTCGTTCATATCACTCTGAGCTAAACATGGTTGTAGCTTACATTAAGACCAAGAAGTCCGTTGTCAATTTACAACATTATGTTGCATCTGCCCGGAACAAATTAAACACATGTGCATATCAATGAACATGCTGAATATTTGGATTGTCTTTTACAGTTGTGCCTGCAGACCTTTATATCTTCTACTCATATTTGCTGCACCATCAAAAAAAGTCTCAACTATTTGTGGTGAAGAGAGTTTAAACTTTAAGTTCTTCTTTTACTTGGAGATAGACGGCTTTCCCTGTTGTTTTGGGGGCATCAGCCAATTTTAAAAACTTATCTTCACTTTACCACGCTGCTCATAACGAACACAAAGAGCCAACTCCTCCATTACCGATATATCTTTTGTGAAATTTGCTTCCATACTGATTGGACTTGACTGTCTTGCATCATCGGCAATGTTTATTTGGATCTGAATGAAGAGATAAGCACTTAACTGATTTATAAATTACTTGGACAGGAATGTGATCAACAAACCTCTTCCATACCGTTTGGGATTTTTATTTTGTTCTTCTTTCAGTTCTATTCTAGGCTTCATCATACTTTCTGAAGATCCTCTTTCTTGACTTCTCTCCATAGCCTGTGTTACATAACCGTGCAAAATTTTATTATATTTACATAACAGCATTACCAATTGTAGAAAATTGCCGTGTTTAACGTCTCTATTATTCAAGTCTGCCGCTGCCTCCTCTCGTTTTTCTCTTTAAGTTAATTCATGCCTCCCGAGATCCTTGATCTGTAGATTATTCCTAGATAGGTAAGCTAAGCCTTGCCTATCTTTTGTTACTACACAAGTGTCCACAGGTAGACTCATCACACCGAACAACTTCCCAACCTTCACTGACCATATGTGCTTTTTACTTTATCCCCTATCTCTCGGCTTCTATACAAAATGAGTAATTTGCACAGATCTCGCAAAAATTGCTGATGGGAGAGGGAAGGTAGAAATTAAGACTTACACCAGATCAAAAAAAAAAAAAGGAAGGATGCTTCACGGGAAAAAAAAGGGAAAAGAAAAATTAAGTTTCATAATTTGTTGCTTTGCTTTATTAAAAAGAAAAAAACTACAAAAATGTATTTTTTTTTTTGGTCCACTACAACCGTTTGGCCCACCCTGGTGCCAATAAAAATTTAGTTTCATATTTTTTTTTAGATTATATTTTAAATTTTTGTTCAAAAGAAAACAACTTTAAAAAATGTATTTTTTTTTTTTTGGCCCACCTCGCTACCAAGAAAAGTTGAGTTTCATAATTATTTTTTTTTAGTTTTATTGAAAAGAAAGAAAAGTAAAAAAATGTATTTTTTTGGCCTACTACACTCGTTTTACCCACCCCGCGATCGCGGAGTAGCGGGGTAGACCAGTCCGCCCCTGCTTGGTCTTAGATATAATTGGGAGCAAAAAGCATAAAACAGGGCGTTTGAAACTGAGAGAGATCTGCAAAGTGTATGTTTCATGTTTTTTTCTGAAATTCGGTGGTGTATTATTGTTTCGAACATGGAACAAAGACACAAGTGCAATTAAGTGGCCCATTGTATAATACTTAAACTCACAGCGCCTGTGTGGCAGGAAATGGCCATTCTTTTAGCATAAGCCGTCTCGAAAAAGTGACTTAGTCCAAATAACCAATTTTCAAAAAACCAATGCATGTAATATGCGCTTTCACAGTTTTAAGTAGAATTTTTGCCGTTTAATTGAATCACTTTGCTGAATAGAATTTAATTTCTCAAAGCGGCGGATTTCGGAAAACGCCAAAACGCTTAAATATTAATTTTGGTTTTGATTCATATAAGAGGCAATTATAGTAATTTTTCTTAGCTCTGGGGGGTGATTTAACCCCCAAACCCCTCCTGTGGCTGCGCCACTGGAGTGGTCCGATGAGATGGGGGAGGATATTCAATTTTAACATTGAACTTCTTAACTTTGAAATTTGCAATTTGCGAAAAATCCTGATATGATAGTTGAAAAATGAAGTTCAATTTTGGATACAGCGGTACAGAATATATAAGAAGCAATTATCAAAAGATAAAAAACATGACATAACTGAACTTTTGCATTCTTGTGCAATCTAATAATATTTTAAAATACGTATCATTTTGTAAAGAATTGAGGCTGTTAATTTAGAATCATTTTATTTAAGAAAAATTCTGTTTTTTCTTTCTTTCTTAAATGTTTATTACAAATTGTATATTTTCCATTAATATGCCAGAATGATTAAAGATTTCAAATTTATATTGCAATGTTAAATTTACACCCAAACATTTTTTATATCTGACGAAATTATATTTCAACTAAATTTGTGAATGACCCCCAATTTGCAGCAAAAAATATGCTCTAACTTTAAACAGCTATTATTCGGTCAATTTTAATCGTAGAATAACGGGACTTTTTTTGTATTACTTGTCAGTGTAAAAGGAAAATTTCACTAAATATAACTTATAGGACCGGGGGACCGTATAAAAATTTAAATTTCGTAATTTTTTAAGAAATGTTTTTATTGACCCAAATCGCTTTTAAAATGTTTCTTTACCTGATTTAAAACATTTTTGTAACTGGAACTGTATGTCTATGACTAACGGTTTAGGAATTAGCCATTGGACACCGTTGAGACCGGACACCCTGTATAACTTTGGCTTTTTCCTTGCCACATCCGGTTTCAAATCAATACGGTGCTCCCTTACTTCCGCTGGTTGCACAGGATCCATAAATACCTTTTTATTCTCCCTCAAAATGGACTTTATATCCTTGACTTGACTGTTAGATAACCCTTTTATTTCAAACCTTTCTATGTCCCGTTCTACCTCTTGCTTTCGGTTTAAAATAGGAATTTCCCCAACTTCTCCAAATTCCTCATCACCTTCAAAAACAATATTAACTATATTACACTTAGCAATAAATTCTCTTATATCTTGATATACACACTTTTTGCTACCATCTACCTTCTCAACTAACCTTCTCTCACTCACTTTCACTTTCCTGGATAATTGACATTCTAGACATGATTTACAAAACTTTTTAGCTTCTTTAGCCATACCTTCCCAATAAAAAGATTGCCTAATTCTCTGTAAGGTTTTCTTTGCCGTGTGATGTTCTCCCTCATTAGACACATGCACTGACTTTAAGATTCATTCTCTTTTGACTTTAGGCACTACTAATTGAGCTATAGCTTCTTCTACCAATTTCTCTTTATGATACAATAAGTCCTTTTCAATATAATAACCCCCTTTATCAATTTTAGCTAATTCCCAAGCTCTCTCTAACTCTTTACATTCCAATTGGGATTTCTTAAACATATCTGAATTGCTAACAATAACTTTATTATTTTCCTCCACTTCCGTTTTTTCTGCATTCTGACTTTGTAAATTTTCCGATCTTGCTTCTATTGTGTAAACATTACAATTATCGTTGCTCATACCTTTCTTTTCACTCAAGTTATCGATACTAATTTCCGAACTTTCTAATTCTTGGGACTCTAGCAATGGCTCCTCGCGATTGACCCTGACAACTCATTAATCACCTCGGGATGTAAAATTACCTGCTCATTAATATTATCGGTCACCGCACAAAGTACTTCCTGATGAATTATATTAGTTTGCCCGAATTGCGGAATAGCTAACGGTAATTTAATCAACGGTGATTTAACTGCTTCACCAAATAATCCTTGTAAATAAATACTACCCGCTCCTTTTAATTTCTCTTCCGGTACCAAATCTTTATGAATAACACTAATTTCACATCCAGAATCGGCCAATCCTTTTGCTTTTTGCCCATTTACACTAACTTCAATTTTCTCAAGTTTATTTAGTTTCTCACCAATAACATTAGTTCTTTGTTCGGCCTTTGCCGATATCCTCGCCACAATAGCTCCTTTAGGTAACTCTTTATTTCCTTTTACGACAATCTTATTTACACCCGCTTTCTGTTCACGCCCTTTACTAGCATTATTATTTCCCTCATTACCCACTTTATTGCAAAAATGTTGGTAATGACCTCTTAAACCACATTTGAAGCATCTAGGAGCTGAATCATCACTAGGTTTCTTAAAATCAGTTTTCCTACCCGAAAAAGAATTAGTCTCATTATTCCCGTTTTGCCTCCAATTACCACTAAATTTATTATCCTCCCTCGATCTCACTTTTTCCCTGTTTACATACCTATCTTTACCCTTAAAACTTTTATACATAACCGCATAAGACTTGTGTTTAGCGTCAAAATAATTGTCACATTCTTTAGCAATTTTAGAAGCTTCTAACCATTTACTCTGCTGAGTTAACCCAGTATATGATGCGGTTTCTTCATCTAACGTGTTTAATAACTTATCTGTAATTATTAACTGATTGACCTTTTCATAAGAGTCCGCACCCCTAATCTTACAATAATTTTCCCATGTTGCTATTAAACGCGATACAAATAATACATGAGTTTCATTCTGGTTTCTCCTAGCCTTCTTAAAATTTTCCAAACACGCCTTCGGTGTCGGCTCATGTTCCCTTAGAACTAACTCCTTTAATTCCTCATAACTCTCAATTTGTTCCCTAGTGGTATAAATTAACAAATTATCCGCCTTATCTCCTAACATATTTAGTAGAATTTCGGCCTGCTGGTTTTCCGGTACATTTTTAGTTTTGAATGCCCTTTCTAAACTGTTGAAAAATTCCATCCTTCAGTCCCTTCTGGTACTTTGATAGACAGAGTTTTAACACTTTTGATCAATTTTTCTATGTTACTTTCATTATTAGATTCCCTAGGCCCATTAGAGTTATTTGTCAAACCTTGTACCCTTAGCCTCTCCATTTCTAATTCATGTTCCATCCTTAATTTTTCAGCCCTCTCTTCTTTTTCTAACTTTTTGCGCTCTAATTTTTCCTGTTTTTCTTCGTGCTCTAATCTTTCCTGTTTTTCTAACTTTTCGCGCTCTAATTTTTTCTGTTTTTCTTCGAGCTCTAATCACTCCGCAACAATAGTGTTAGATAATTCCTTAATAGCCCCCTCATCATAGTCACCGCTGTCCATTATCTTTTTCTTAAGCTGAAGTCTGGTATCATCTTCCGTGAATTCAACCCCCAACTCTTCGGCTATCATCTGAAGATCCACCCTTTTTAGTTTCAGTAAGAAAGCCATACCTTCACTGATTACTATTACCACTCTACAGTAATATTTAAACCTACCAAATTAATATTTCCTAAATTTCTACTTTAGTACAGTTACCTCCGCTTATTATACTAATTAATACCTTTCAGATAATCGATGTATTATATTTCTAATTTAACCTACTGTATAACCTGATTTTCCTCAACCATTTATATCACACAATTTACTTCCAATAAAACAAAAGGTAAAACAATAATTTCGATTTGATTACTATGCAATACAGATTCCACTTTATACAATTAGATAATAACATACAATTTACATAATAATACTGATACGTTGCAAATTGAATAAAAGTATTGATGTCAATAGAAACATCCACATAAAGAAAAAGTATAACATACACATGTAAATTTCTACAATTATCCTCAATAAAATATTTCCAAATTCAATACTGGTTCTCACACTTAAAACAAATACAATCAAAACCTTCATTTTTTTTTTTTTTTTTTTCCCCTCACTGTGAGCCTTTTTTTTTTTTTTTTCTCGAAATTTACTTCTAGCCAATTAAAATTCTAAGCAAATGTTCATTACTCGTTTGTTATCAACTCTTCAAACTTAAAACAGTCTTGCTTCATTTAAATATTACTTTAATAATAATTTAAATTTAAGTAAATTCAATTATTCCTTCCAACTATTATTAACCCAATGCATTAATTTTGTTCACTACCATTATTAGTAAAAATAAATAGAAAATCAATATTAGTATAAGTTATTATGACTTTTTCTTAAAACAAAAGTAAATATGGTTGTTAATATCTCCTACCTATCTGAACACAATTACTTTATTGCACATAAATTATCTTAAATTACTATTAATTATAACAACAACAAATACATTTGGTTCGAGAATGTCAGCAGACAGAAATGATCAAAACACCTTACCTTATACTTTATCTGCTGGGGTACTCCGCTGCTCACCCGTAGTTTCACGATGAATTCAATATTTCACACTTTAAAGTCACTTTGATGATATTCCACACTCAGGCTGTAATACACTATAACTTGAGGCACTGTAGCGATGATAGGGCACAAACACTAATTCTGTTTGCTGTAACGACGATAGAGCACAACACTTTAGTTCGGTTCGCTGTAACGACGATAGGACACAACACTTTAGTTCGGTTCGCTGTAACGATGATAGAACACAACACTTTAATTCGGTTCGCTGTAACGATGATAGGGCACACACTTTCTGTATTTCCACTCGATGATCCGGCATTTCCACGCAAGGATTCCACTGGGTGCTCCGGCACTAACACACTGCAACACGGCTTGCTGGTCACTAGTCTGAGACGATTCTATCCCGTCGCTGCCATCAATTTGTCAGAGTTTCCTCTTAGTCTGCACAACTTCGAAGAAAATCCTTATTATTTATATGCTGCCACCACCGATATGATTACGCGATATCGGTCACGCACTGAGAAGATTGTTTAAATGAAAACCAACGCTTTCAATTAACTAAATTTACAGTTTATTTACACACTATTTACACAACAACCAGACACTATTTACACTTACAAACTCGGATATAGATGATCCGGTTCAACATTAAATTGAATACAGTAAAGGCTGGCTGTGTACTGTTAAACTACATTAAATCACTCTCACTCTACACACGTTAAATTAGCTTTCCGGAGATCAATCTCGATCTCCCAACACATGGGCTCTAAGCCTAAGTCCTCCGAGCCTCTCTCAACCTTACGCACTCTCTCAGAGCTATCCAAGGAACTCCTGTCCACTTTGCGCTCTACGCTCAAAACTGAACCCCTCAGCAGCAGAGACTGCCTTCCAACAACCCCTTGCTTCCTCTCAACATAACCCCTCCGTGGTTTTCTACCTGGCTCCCATTCCAAACTCTTTTCTTCGTTTTTGGAATGCTTTTGTCTCCCCATCTTCCACAGACATCTCAAAAAGTTGGGCACACCCCTCTCCAACTATCTTTTTTTCCCCTTCATACCATCTATACATTTTCACCGGCTTAGACCCAGTTTTAGATAAGGAAAGACTGTTATTTTGAAATTCCAGTACACAGCCCATACAATATATAATATATTAAGACAAAAATAATATAGAACCCCAGTTCTAATAGCAGATGTTCCTCAGAACCTGGCACCGGTTAACTGGCTGGGCATTAAAGCAGCATCCATTTGATAATTGTTGTGGAATATATGTGGTTGTGGCATTATTTCTGATTTTAAATTATTAGATACTTGGTTTAAAAATCAGATGCAAGAAAGATCAAAAGTTAATCAGAGTTTGAAAGAAGGTATGGGAATCCCTTGGGAACAAAAATTCTTCTGTTTCCTCTGCATAAAAATTAAAACATCTAAAATACAACTAAAAACGTTTCCATTTCAAGTACCAGATGTTGTCATCCAATTATACAATTGTTTCAAGCAATGCCTATGTCAAACTGTCAGTGTATGACACTTTTTTTATGCAAAGACTCTGAAATCAGTCTATTAGAAATAGCATTCTGGATAACTGGTTTTCCAGTTAAATGGTTCCATACTGTAATTAATTTATTTTTAAACATTGCATTACCCATATAAATTTGTGCAAAATTAGAATAAAAAAAGTGTAAACAAAGATTTAATACACATGACCTGGAAAAAAGTATCCAATCCACAAAACTCTTGCTATGCAGATTATTGGTCTTTCTACTGTATTACTGTTTTCTGTATCATACCAATGAAGTACCAAATTTAAGATTTTGAGTCTTGTGTTTGAAAATGTTTCCTGTTCTTATTTGTGTGTTGCAGAGGCATTCGTGATGACATTGAGAATGAAGACGATGAGGAGTCCTATTACCGCTACATGGAAGAGAATCCGACAGCTGGACAGGAGAAAGAACCGAGTGACGATGAGTTGGAATATGATGAAGATGGAAATCCAATTGCTCCAGCTAAGTCAAAGGTTTAATTTCTATTTCTCTGCTTAAACTGAACGAAAATATACATATCTATTTTGTTACTGAAAATATTACTTACCCTAAATAACTGAGTAAGTTTTCTTCTTAATAAATTTTGAGCTTTTTTTGTATTTACAAAATTTGCATACTATTTGCAAACTAGCTGATCCAGCCAGCATTGCCCGACCCCTGCATAATAACATAAAATATACCTAAAATCAGCGTTCAATTCAAACTTTATTCTCTGTGGAATTCTGGGAAGAAATTGCACTTAGCTTTGGAGTTATTAATTTTTTATATTTTTAAGTGGCGTCTTTCTGTAGTCACATATTGAAAACAAATAACAACCCTCTCATGCAAAAAAGAACAAAAAACTCTGGTGCAAAATCTCCAAACGTATTGAGAGGCAAAAAAAAAAAAAAAAAAAAAAAAATCCTTGGCAATTGCAATGTAAGTTGCAGAAAAGAACGAAAAATATGAAAGCAACATACAGAATTTTTATTCTTTTTTTAAAATAATAAATATTTCCATTTTCCGAAATGAAAGATACCATTGAAAAAAAAAAAAAAGAAAAAGAATTTGCTATAAGTGAATATTTCTTGTTGTTTTGGATTTCTATCATGCCACGCAGATGGCAATTTAAAACTGTAAAAGAATTAAATATATATATATGTGATTGGAGGCCAAAACGTATGTTTTTTGAAATAGTAAATATCAATACTTTTCATGACTGTCATTTCAAAATGTGAAAAAAAGAATGTTTACTGTGCCTTACTTGAAAATCTCTGACATGGGATTGCCAGAACAATTGAAACTCATTCATTAACTTTCACTGCCTGTTTTTAATTAATATCTCAGCTAATCGTCTAAACTAAGAAATCTGAAAGTCAGGTGGCCCCACCAGTGGCTGAGAGGTTCTGCTCTCGAATCTGGTAGACGGGAGGTGCTGGGTTCAATCCCAATCGCGCCCGTCGGCCTAATCGTTCAGAGTTTTCGTGGTTTTCTTCGAACCTTGGATTTCC
Organism: Maratus speciosus; assembly: GCA_963932465.1. Classification (NCBI taxonomy): domain Eukaryota; kingdom Metazoa; phylum Arthropoda; class Arachnida; order Araneae; family Salticidae; genus Maratus; species Maratus speciosus. The sequence goes on from CAWVRF010000638.1 coordinate 68,337, forward strand.
AAGCGTTAATACGGGTTAGGTTCCCTTAGAAAGACCCCCCACGAAGGGCACTCCCCCCCTGGGCCTATATCCCTCGTGCAGATAATTGGCCATCATAAATACAACCAACTGTATGTCAGGTGCATCCAAACTTGTCTTCCTTTATTGTTATCCAAATTTGCAGACCTATACATGCAGTAGATTTTCTTAATCATTTCTAGCAAAACAGACAGATACGCACCGACAAACATCTTTCTTTTTAACTTTCTTCTACCTTTACAAGAAGAAAGTATTGAATTCAAGAAAAAAATTGACTCCCTTCTGATGGATTTATATGTTTTCAAAGGTCTATTTTATATTAATATATTGTTTATTTATGTTTTCTAAATGGGTTTTAGTTTATATTAGTACTGGCCTAAGTATCCATACAATTATACCGTCTAAAATAGCAAGGATTCAAAGATTATTATTTTAATTGATTTATTATTTTAAACATTTTCAACTAATTTTTTTTTTTTTTTTTTTTTTTCATTTAAAAGTGTTTGTTAAGCCTTTTTCAATAATTTATGTTTTCCAAAAGTGTTTGTGTCATTATATATATATATATATAGGCTCTTGTATTATTACTATTTTCTTGTTATGTATTTTATGTGTATGTTGATTTGATATTTTATATGTAAGTTGGAGATTTTCATTAATATTATAATTAGCTTAATTATTCATTAATCTAATTTACAATTATTTGATATTAAATTTTAATTTACTTAGGACAATATCATATTAATTACTAATAGTATGCCACTCTTAGTTTAATGTTTTTGATTGTCCCATATTCATTCTTTATGGATTTTTATGGATGTCTGAAAATAATCCACATTCTATATTTGTGCGTTTTAAGTAATGGGATTTTAAGTATTATTTAACCTTCTATATACTTCCACATGTTTGTTATTTCCTGTTCATTATATAAATATCTTATATATAATTCATAAAAAATAATTTTTAGATAATTTTTAATAATTATTTATATTAATTACTGCTGAATTTATATTGTTTTATAGCATATAGATATATGCTATATATTATCAATGTTCTAACATTATTTAAACTCTAAGTTTACTTTTAATAATTTAGCTAATAGAACATATTGTATGCTTTTAAATATTATTAACAATAGTTTTAAATACTTTGTGTGATTTATATTAGGTTTATAATTCTCTTTATATAAGGATTTGTTTGGTTTTGCTGTTTAAACAGTTATTTACATTCACAAGCTTGCAAATTTTTATCTTGCGATAGATGTTTAATATAATTATTAATAGATGGCAGCACTAAAATTGTATTTTCAGATTGCTTTAATTTTTATTTTTCTAGCTCCATTTCAGTTATAATTTATACATCCAGGGTGTATTTTTAGCTAAATTTTGACGATATTGTTAAACTGTTATCTATTAATTTCATAGTGCATTTTAAATAATGTAATTAATATCTATTTATCTTATATTAGATTAAATTTGTTTTACAAGGTCTTTCAAATTTTATTTCAAAATGTATTAACTGCATCCTTTGGTATCATTTACTGTGATTTCTTAACTGTTTTATTCACCTTAATCTTTTTGATATATTGGAAGACATGTGCACATGGATTTTTGTAAAATACTGAAATATTAATCGGTATGGTATTTATTATTTCTATTTTATATCCTATAAATATTTAAATACGTTTTATTGATTCTTCCATTTCATATTATTTGTTTCTATTCTGCTTTTATTTTTAATCAATTCACTTGATTTTAGTGGTTGTTCTATAATTCTCTATGTATAAGGTTTTGTTTGGTTTTGCTGTTTAAACAGTTATTTACATTCAAAAGCTTGCAAATTTTTATCTTGCGATAGTTGTTTAATATAATTATTCATAGATGGCAGCACTAAAATTGTATCTTTCAGTTTGCTATATTTTTAATTATTCTAGCTCCATTTCAGTTACAAATAATACACCAGGGTGTATTTTTCGCTAAATTTTGACGATATTGTTAAACTGTTATCTATTAATTTAATAGTGCATTTTAAATAATGTAATTAATATCTATTTATTTTATATTAGATTTAATTTGTTTTACATGGTATTTCAAATTTTATTTTAAAATGTATTAACTGCATCCTTTGGTATCATTTACTGTGATTTCTTAACTGTTTTATTCGCCTTAATCTCTTTGATATTCTGGCAGACATGTGCACATGGATTTTTGTAAAATACTGAAATATTAATCGGTATGGTGTTTATTATTTCTATTTTATATCCTATAAATATTTAAATACGTTTTATTGATTCTTCCATTTCATATTATTTGTTTCTATTCTGCTTTCATTTTTAATCAATTCACTTGATTTTAGTGGTTGTTCGGGCACAGGGGAAAATTAATTTTAGCTTTAGCTTATTTTTCCAACAGAAAACAACCATTTTGCTTATATCATTGAATTCTGTGCCCTCGATAACGTAATTCAATGTATAAGCTTTTCAATTTTTGTCGGTGTCCACTTTTTTCTTTTTTCTTCCATAATAATTCTTATAATATTTTTTAATACTTACAGCTTTAATTCATAATAATTGACGGTGGCAGGTTATGATTAATTAATGGTAATATATATATATATATATATATATATATTTTATGTGAATTTGTGTCGAGCTCACATTTTCGTATGGATTTCAGAGCATTATATTAATGTAAAACAAGCTATATCCAAACTGAATACTTCTTTGAAATTGATTAACTGAGACTAGTAATCGATTTCCCGTAATAAAATATTTGTTATTGGTGCTTAGCATTGTGTTGCGGGTGTTAATAGATGTAGGATCAATGTTTAAGAACCTTTGTTTTAATTACTTTTAGATTTATCAGAATTTTCTACTAGTGTAATTCTTAATTTCAGAACCCAATCCAGACTGCACTTTTTATTGAAATACTTTTATACTCTACTCTTTCAGGATTTAAATTTTTTTATTTTTCTACATTTGTCTGACTACATCTGGATACCCCCCCCCCCCCCCCCCATCTAGATTGCTTTTCTCATTGCTCTGTTATATTCACATTGTTTCTGTCTCACTTTTTGGTGTTTTTAGTCTACTTATTTTGGTGCAGCATATCCCTTAAAGGATTTTGTGCCATAAAACATCATACAACCAACCTTAATTTCAGAATTTTTAAAATAAAATTTTTGGCTCTCTTTTTTGAAAGTCAAATTTTATTTAATGAAGTTAAAATTTTATTATTATTATTATTATTATTATTTACCAGTCTAAACATTTATTATTATTTTTTTAATATTTAAAATATTTTACTATATAATATCAGTATATTAATATATTAGTTACATCTAAATTGAAATTAGCTCATACATTTTAATATTTGATTGTGCGGACATTATTAAAAAAGGGTAAAAAAGCATCTTTAATAATTGTGTGAGTTGAAATTGCTTTTTTCACTTTTTGGTTTAAATCTTTGGCTTGATTTACATGTAACATCTAAACCAGGCTTCCTAGGTTGCAGAATGTAGATGAAAACTTTTTTTTGAAAACTCTAAAATATATATTTTTTTTACATTCAATATATTTTTTACATTGCCTTCTAACAAAACCAAAAATCAATTTTTTTATGGAAAATAGCAATTATGTATTCAAATACAGTTTTAAAATTTATAAAAAGTGATACTTTCATATTGGCCTCATGTCAGGAGTTAACAGCTGGCGAAATGTTCAACGATCTCTATTTATAGCTGCCTATTTGATTTTGATAAATTCAGAGATTTAAACATGCAGTTTGAGTTATATGTCTTAAATTTGGGTTTTATTTATATTTATTAATTTATTTATTGATGAAGTTTTGATTACAATATGGAATATTAGCCAGAAACAAATTTTTAATTATTTATATTAACTTAACCCTTAACCAGAAATGTGAAAATCCTGTGCACAAACAGAACACCTTATAATTTACCATATAATGTACTTAAACATTTAATCTTTAATAGTAATGCATTAACAGGACCAATTTTTTAATATAACAGCATAAAAATAAGTTTGGAATGTCGGAGAGAGAAAATATTAAGGGCAGATATGTAAACGCAACCATCTCACAGACGGTACGTTTGTGATTAAGGAATAAGTGTGAACGATGTTATCCTTCAGAATCATGCATGCAATAAAGATAGATTAAAAAAAAACATACTTAAAAATTACTTTAAAAACCATAAAAAATTAGTAAATTACAATAAAGTTTTCAAACAAATTGCAATACAGTTTTTAAACAAATTGCATTTCATTTTTTCTCTTTATTTGACAGTGTAAAAATTGAAAATATGATATGTTTAGAAGTTTAAAAAGTTTCAATAACATTGAAATTTAATCATCTGCTGTGTTGTCAACATCAAAATGACGTCAGCATGGACATGTAAGATATAGATAGTGGATAGTAGCTAGATATAGATAGATGTAAATGTATATAGATAGTACATAGTTATGATATAGATAATAGATTATTGTTGTATCAATCATACTATACAATTTTCAAGTTACAATTTAATTTAGATTTAATATTATTTTTCTTTCTGCATTTAAAGTTTTAAAATGAGTATAAACTTCAATGGAAACTCATTTCTATTTCTTTTTTCCAGTACATAGATCCATTGCCCAAGATTGATCACACTGAAATTGATTATGCAGATTTTGAGAAAAACTTTTATGAAGAGCATGAAGAGATTTCCAAGTTAGATCCGATCGAAGTGGAACAGTTAAGACATAAAATGGGTATAAAAGTGTCTGGACCAGTGCCCCCCAAACTGGTAACAAGCTTCGCCCATTTTGGATTTGACGAGAAGCTGATGAAGGCCATCCGGAAATCAGAATACACGCAGCCTACTCCCATTCAGGCACAGGTAAATCTTCTCACAAGATTCAATTTCTTACTATTTCTCAACTTAACCGGTTAACCCTTTATGTCCCAAATCGTGAATTCATGAAAGTTTCATCTTCTAAAGCATTTTTCATGAATTTTTGAAACTACACTAGAAGATTTACATAATTTGATACATTTTAGAAAGATTTTGTCAATAAAAACTAATTAATTAAATTCGAATTTATAAGGATTTTGTGCGATATTTATAACTTCACTCGTATCTTTTATTTAAAATATTTTTTTAAGTATTTTACAGAATTAGAAATGTAAGAGAAATAGAATTATATAATTCTATTAAAATATATTCTATTAAAATAGAATTATATGCTATATAATAGAATAGAATTATATGCTATATAATGGAATAGAATTATATGAATGTTCTTAAAATAGAAATATATCCCAATTGAAACTTTTCTCCACTGTCTTTCAATGTCAAGAAAGCTGAAAAGATGCAGATGAAAAAGTAATCATCCTTTTAAAAATATTTTTGCTTTGTGCAACCCATAATGCTTGTGGAACAAGATAAAATAAAGTATCTATAACTCATTCTAAACTGTATTACCGTATTTTCCTGCATATAATCCACAGTAGCATATAATCCGCAGCCGGATCTTCTGACAAGATTGATTCAGAGTTGTCTATTTCTTAACTTAAACTGAAAATTGTAATTTTTTAAAATCTAAATTAAAGAAATTGTTTTAGTAATTTCAGGATTGCTACAGTCAACTAACAGCTAATTGTTTCAGCTTTAGGCAGCTGTCACAACTTTTTAAACTTAACGTGCCCAGTAGCAGAATTTTCGGTGTCTATCTTGCAGCAAACAAAATTTGTCTGCGACGCAACAATGCTGAACCTAGCTACTATCATAAATACTTATTGTAATCCGTAAAATAAACAAAAGTTGCATTTTACAAAGAAAATGTAATAAGAAACACAATAACTCTTAAAACAAAGTAAATTTTTAGTGAATTTTTAAGCTCAGTTCTTATTTTCAAACTGGTAGATTAATCTACAAGGTCCAAAATAATCTGCAGCGCTTCTGCCGTGCTCAGTTTCTGCTATGGGGTTAAGGTGTAAAAAAAAAGCAGCCATTTTCATAAGAGAACAAGTTTTTGGATAAATTTTTAAGGTCTCCTTTAAAGCTTACTATTGAAAATACCTAATGTGACCTAATATCAGGAGACAAAAATTGGAATACAAAATGGAAATCTTTTTCACTCACACCCACAGCCACAAATATAGAATCTGTTTATCTTTCCTTATTTCCTAAATTATTTGACTAATCGGCGTCCCATTTTCATATCCTGAAAAATGAAAAATATAATGTCAAAATTAAGTGTTTGTATTGAAAATTTCAGAATTAGGTACAATTTCAATATGAAGACAACACCCTTAGCTTATTTTTTTGTAAACTTAAATTGAAGGAAAACATAATTTCGAGTCGAATGGCTGGTTTTTTGCTGACTACTATTTCTGGTGAATGTACGTTTTTAAAAACAATCTGTGTACTCTCAACAATTTGTTAATAGAGAAGTGAAATTTGTTTTCTTCTTTTGATTCTTTTCAAATAATCTTAGTTTATTCAATTTTAACGCTTTTCAAAATAGTTGAAAGGTAAACATCTTAAAATTCAATTTGTCTGTTCATCTGTCTGTCTGTCCAAGTTCTAAATCATGTAAATGCAATTAGATTGCTATGTAAGTGATATATGCTATTAAGATTTACTATGGCATGTTCAGTATTGAAAATAAGGTGTGTATGTAGCATTTATAGCTTGTTTACAGTGATATTCAAAAGAATTCTGTTACATTAGTGTCGATGGGGAAAAATTATTTGTTATATATTTCTTATTTTAATAATGTTATATTATTTCAAACATATTGAAATTTGTTTGGTAGAAAAAAAGAGATAAAAGAAAATAAAGGGAAAGAAGAGAAAATGAAATTTAAATTTAATTAAAATTAGGAGTTATAAATATATTATGTGATTTTTAATGGGAATTAACAAGGAGAACGTATATTATTAATATTGGCCAAAAGATCATTAGTGGTTAATAAATAAAGTACATTACGTATAAAAAAAGAAAGTAAACAAACGTAAACTGATAACTTCATGGTGAAAATACAATAATGAAATTCAACTCACCTGAACCAGCTCAAGATAACTGATCAATTTAATTTATCACACCTGAAATCGTGATTCCCTCGAGCATATTTTAAATTATATACTACTTTACTGTTTTCATATTAACTTGGCATCAAATAACATAAACGATGAGAATTATATCAAAATAATAATATTATATCTATGGAAATGAACACTCAAACAATTATAGGAACACATTTGTTTATTACATAAAATAAAAAGTAAATAGAAACTGCACAGATTTCCTTTACAAGGAAAATTTATATAAGTTAGAAGATTAAATTTTTATATGAAATTGATTAATAATTTTTAGATAAATTATAACAACTTATTCATCTATTCAAATTTTTGATTTGAAAGCAAACTTGTATACAGGACTTTGCAATAAGTTATACGTTAAAAGTTCGCAAAATGTAAAGTGTCTGTGAAATCAGACCTCTTATAAAATTGATGTATGTTTTCATCATCAACATACCAATCACGATGATAATATATATCAAACTAAACATATTCAAATGGGAAGGATAGTTGTTGTTTACTTGTCATGAGATCGAGGATAATTCGATGTTGAAACTCATATATTTGAACATACACTTCTCCACGAATTGAGGTTTGAGATCGGAGATCACGCCAAAGCATCACAGCATATTCACTATATATTAATCTCACTTTGAGATTGAAATGCATCATTCTTTCATCACTTAACACACTGGATTCTTGTGTGTTTTCGATATGATTTATTTTAACACAATGAAACATTTCGAGAGAGGATGAGCAATGATATATCCTAGTATAATAATAGTTGAATCTTGCTGTCGATCCAAAATCATAGACGTTCGTTGGATGATAATGGTGTAAAGAAACATAAAATTTCACAGTCCATTTTGCATAAACGTAACCTTGAATTTAAGTAAAATATAATAACCGAAGAATACATTACAATTAATGGTTGAAATAAACATCTTTGCGGCGTTTAGGAAATAATTATACCAACGGAAAAAAGTGATTTTTACGGAGCGGCAATGTGCCCTTGTTGGCACATCGCCGTCCAAAGCTCAAGAGAGCGAGATGATGCTACCAATGAACGGGCGTTCGGCACCAAAGATGTTGATTGGTAGATTTAAAATCGATGCCACACAGAGTAATAGAAGTGTTTGAATAAAATAACGTTAAGTGATAAATTTGAATTTTAGATTTGAAAATTATTATAAAAATATTCTATTACGGTAGAAAGTATTAATTTTAAGATTTATTATTTTATTATTGATAATTTTTGACGATCTTTTATGGTGATTAAATTAAAATTGTTTTAAAGTGAAATTTAACTGAAAACCAAACTTAACGAAAATTAATGAATATTTAAAGGTAGAATTTAAAATTTGAAAGTAAAGAAGTTTTTTGATTTAATTTAAAAATTAAAACTTATTTTTAATTGGAAAGGATGTTATCACATAACAAAATTGATATATATCACTGTGCACCACAAGATGCTTACTGTTTGCTGAATTGGATGTGCATTTATGATTCAGATACAGGGATACACAAAAATGTTCGGTTACAGTACTGTCTATGAGCAATAATGGCTGGAAGTTTGTTTTCAGCTATGGTAAATGATTTTAAATTTAACACATTTTTTGCCTATTACTTGGTGTGTGTGTGTGTATAAATTATGTAGATCCTATACAGGGCTCTACAAAAGAATTCAAATACATTCCTGTTTGTTCACAGATATTGCTGAAAGGGAACATTCAACTGTGTTAAGCATCTCATAACTGAAGTAAATTTTAGCATAATATGTAGTATACATACAAATCGATAGATCATGTACAGATTTCATTCACAGATTGTGGATTCACAAAAGAATTTGAATTCTTTTCCAAGTATAGATGATAATTGCCCAAATTCAATTTTCAACTCTGTTATGCATTTTCGAAATTCTGTACATTGATATCCTTTTTCACCTTATTAAATGACGAAGTTCTTTTACAGTATTCTGAATGTGTTTGAAAATGTTACATAATCTATTCTTCATTATTATAAAAAATGCTTGATTTTTCTTTCTTGTTCAGGGGTCGATGCAGGCAAAATTTAGGGCCTCTTCACAAAAGTCCTTTTAATGAAACAAGCCTTTTCACAAAATTCTTTTCAATAAAACAAGCTGATTCACAAAATTCCATTTCATAAAAATATACTTTTTGTTATTATTGATAAACATTTGGTTCGAACTTGAGAAACTGTATTTCATCTTCCATGACGAAATGTTATTTTTTACAAAAAAATAATAAATTTCACAAAAATAACTTTTACTTTTCAAAAGATGGGCACCAAGAAAAAAAAAACTGTATTGACCCCTGTTGTTGAATTTGTGGAAACCAGGCTATTTGAACAAGATTCGTGATTGAGGGAAAATCCAGGGAAAACATTTTGGCCATAAAATCTCAGGGAAACCCCAGGGGAATGTCCAAAATATACTCTGAAACCTGGGAAAGTGATCAAATACAAGGTACTGCTGCTATTCAGATGCTTTGTTATGTCATAATGAAATCAAACTAACAAGGAGAGGGCCAACCTTGTTAATCACAGATTTTTATTATTTTAATATATGTTGTAGGGTAGAGACCCTTAGTCTCAGGTTCAATGCATTTTATACAACGCTCCTTAGTTCTTGAGAAACCGTGGGGTCTAATATTAGTACACAACTTAAATACTTACTTTGTAACAAAAAGGATAGGTTGGTCGTAGCTCAGTTGGTACGGCTTTTGCTGGCTGATCTGCGGGCTCGTGTTCAATACCCAAATGCACTACATTTGTTATTTTCTCTTTTTTTAAAAAAAATATGCTTGTAATTATAACTTAATAATCTCATTGTCGATTAAACTTTATGATATTGTATATCAATTATAATTTTAACCTATTTAATTTTTTACTTTTAAGTAAATAGTTGTATAAAAATCATAAAACTGTTAATTTTTTTAAAATCACTTTTAAAATGTATTTCATATATTCTTTATCGATGCAATGATATTGAACAATCGTATCAATTCGTGATTTTAAAGAAACATCATTTATGATGCATTGCTTTAACAAGGGAAGTCAATACGATGATACTGTTACTATGTTTTTAAAATTAACAAGCATAATTATATTAAAAATTAGCATCAAAATTAAATTACAACTGATTTTTTGCATATTAAAGATTTTTAAATTTGTAATACATATGCTTGCGCTTTCAATTATTTTGCTTTACCCTTCATCTTCTTTCTGCTTTTATTTTATTTTAATATGTTTTATTTTATCATAGCTAGATGGCGCCACAGCAGGTTTTGTAACGATTTTGGAATTTTTGTTATCCAATAATAGACCCAATTTATTTTTAAATCTCTTCAAAGGATGAGAAATAATAGTTCAAAATAAAAAATGTTAAATTTAAATTTGCTAACATTATAATTAATGTACGATATTAAAATTTTTAATTGAGATTATTAAATTATAAGTATATTTATAAAACAAGGAATGAAAAAAACAAATGTAGCGCTTTCGGGTATCGAACTGGAGCCCGGGGATCAGTCAGCAAAAGCCGTACCAACTGAGCTACGACCAACCTATGTTTTTTGTTACAAAGTAAGTATTTAAGTTGTGTACTGATATTAGACCCCCTGGTTTCTCAAGAACTAAGGAGCGTTGTATAAAATCCGTTGAACCTGAGACTAAGGGGTTTCTACTCTACGACATATATTAAAATATTCAAAATCTGTGATTAACAAGGTTGGACCTCTCCTTGTAAGAGAAACCTTTCAACAGTGTGAGGCATTGAATAAGAAACTGAAAACTAAGTTAACTTAAATTGTTAAGTAGCAGAGTGAGAGAATATAGACGAGTTTCTTTTTGTAAGATAATCACCCATAAAGATGTTGTTAATTCTTAAAGGAAAATTTATTCTGCCAAAGGATCTATTTCATTTTTAAGGTGCGCTCATAATAACTATGTAGCACCTATTGTCGTCGTCTGGATATCACAGTGCAAAAACTATCCGAATGGTTTGAAATTTAATACATAGAACTTGTTGCAGAAATTTGTCGTGGCATTTCAAATTTTATGAAAATCAAATCAAAATTTAAAAAGATATTAATAAAAGTTTTCATCATTTTATTAAATCCTATCATACATAATGAATTCAATGATATCCCATGATAGGCAGTGATTCTAGGTTGCCATGGTGATGATGTCCTATTTAAGTTGGAGTCCTATTATTTCTGTACAACTGAATTTAACATATATATAATCATAATAAATTTTGCATTCAGGGATTTTTGCATAAGAGCACAGCAGCTATTGCACCAAGATCTGAATTTAAAATATATAATTCTTTAATCTATTATAAATAATACAACAATAAGTTTATAAAAATATTTTTTTTTCATTTTTGGGACGTGTCTATGTACTTATATGATTCAGCAGATTTTTGGGCAAACACTTGTGTTTGCAAAAATCTGCTAAAATTTTGCAGACAGTTTTCAATTTTATACAACTAAGGTAAGTGGAAAATTAAATATCTTGTTTTATTTTTATATGTAATGTATAATTTTACTCTTTAGATTACCTTTTTGTTCCTTTTCTTTCTTTTTTTGGGGGGGGGGGGGGGGAGAATTGAGGATGGCATCGATATTAGTTTTAAAAATTTTTGTTAGGTGTTCATATGGGAAAATTATTGATCCTGAAAAATAACTCAGGGTAACTCTCTTTTTTAATTATATACGAGTTGAAATCTGTCGAATTTCGACGAAAGAGAATGTTTAAAAGGGAACTGTTACATTGATTTATAATAAACCTACAGAATCATTTACAATAAAAAAGACATCTTACATTGGTTATTGTATGTCTTTAAACAAATATATTTTTAACCTAAAGTTACCAAAATACTATTTTCATGATCTTCAACTGTTCAAATTAGTGAAAAATTAAACTTTATTCTTATAAGTAACCAGTGTAACATGTAAGCAAGATCAGCAATCATGATAAAGTTATCAATTGAGGCTGTTATCCTTGGTATTACGGAATGAAAAAGCAGCAAAAATTATTTCACTTTGACACAATCATAGAATTTTTCAAAAGTGAAATCTAAATTTAACATCATTTTCACAGTCTCAAAATTTACATATGCAACTCTCATACACATATTGATTATTTAAAAAATATTTTAACACGCAATAGGTTATTAATAAATATATTTTTGTAATTTCACAAACTCTAAATATTTTAAATAAAAATTATCCACTTTTTATAGAAAATAATGAGCTCATATTTTATGCATATTTTATTTTAACCTTATCAGATATTTCTAAATTGAAGAGAAGAGGAGTGGGGGCTATATTGCTGCATATAGTTTTGACTTATTTAGCTTCAGTTTGTAAATTAAATTCTTTCATTATTTGCCATATTTAAAAAAAAAAATTTATTCATCTTAAGAAAATCTTTTAGGCTCTGTAGTATTTTCATATTAAGTATTTTTGTAATTGGTTATTATTCATCATACATGAGCGTGTCATATTTTTCTATTAAAAATTGGAATTAAAGAAATCATTACAGAAGAATAATTATTCTATTTTAATGACTGTGATTTCTTACTCCCTCAATTTTATAATTTGTGAAAAGTACTTGAAGTCATTATTGCAGAAGTTAATAACTTACTGACACTTTGTCCATATTTTTACTTTTTATTTATTTATTTATCTAATTTTATCTTCTTTCCTCAAATTTATGAATTTAATATATTTCTACTTTTTAAAATCTATTTAAAAAAAAAAAATAGTTTTAAAAGTTTAATGCCTGAAATGTCTAAGGCTTCAAAAGTCTGTTTTTCATTTTAGGTGCTTATTAGGTGCGTTCGTAATTATATACATACGTACCACCTATAGTCGTCGTTCAGTCCGTCTGTTTGTCTGTCTGTCCGCATAACCAACCGCTACCCAACCAAATGGTCTGAAATTTTAAATATATAATTTTTGCAACATTTTGTCGAGTCATTTCAGATTTTATGAAAATCGAATGTAGGTAGCTTCATGGGGAAACTGGATTGTTGGACCCATTTTCTAAGATGGGACCTTAACGGGCGATCATTTCCTGCTTCTGCTACAAAACACGGTACGTGACTGATATGAAGAGTTGCTCTCCGATATGCCAGCCGGGTGTGCTTTTAACATGATGGGGCCCCTCTCCACATAAAACATCAAACGTTCGGGAGTATCTGGCCACCGAATTAGGTCAACAGATTCTTGGAGATGGTGGTTCGGTAGAGTGGCCACTGCGTTCACCACTCTGGGATTACATCAAGGCTAAAAGTAGCTCGGAGTCGTTCGGTAGCTTCATGCTTTAATGACAGGGACACTCAAAAGTTTTTCGTTACATTACGGCCAATGGGAAAAAATGATTGCAAGTGCATTTTAATGAGGTTACGGCCTTTCGAATGGGCTGAAATTTTAAATATATAATTATTTCAAAATTTTGTCAAGTCATTTCAAATTTTATGAAAATCGGATGTTAGTTTAATGACAGAGACAGTCAAAAGTGTTTTGTTACATTAAAGTCAATGGGAAAAAAAAAATTATTTCAAGTGCATTTAAAGGATGTTACAACCTTTTGAACAGAATTAAATTGATAGGCACTTATGAAGTGCACTAAAATATACATTCAGTACAATATGCAATGCAAAAATTATTTATAAAACTAGTTATAGTACGAACGCACCTCATTTGGCACGTTTGACGAGTAATTTCCAACTTGTTATTATTATGTTTTTTTTTTTATGCAATTAAAAAATTTTTGGTAAAATATAAACAAAAGAAAATATCTGAAAATGTTTTCTGCCTTTTTAGGTGCATTCATAATTCTATAAATACATAGCACCTATCGTCGTCGTCTGGTCCGTCTGTCTGTCTGCCTGCATAGAACAGCGCAAAAACTACCCAACAGAATGGTTTCAAATTTAATATATAGAATCGTTGTAGAATTTTGTTGAGTCATTTTAAACTTTTATGAAAATCGAATCAATACTTAAGATATTAATAAAAGATTTCTTTATTCTATTCAATCCTATCCTACGTCATGAATTCAATGATACCCCATGATAGGTCATGATTCTAGGTTGCCATGGTGATGATGTCCTATTGAAGAGGGAGTCCTATTATTTCTGTATGACTGAATTTAATATATAGAGTTGTAATAAATTTTGTATTCATTCATTTTTACATAAGATTGCAACAGATATTGCACCAAGATCTGAATATTTATAAAACTAATTGTCATACGAACGCATCTCATTTGACATACAATTTCTTGACTTTTTTTGTTGTCACTGGAATTGAGCCAGGTGACAGGCAGTGTGTCACTTTAAGTAATTTTTGCTTTGTTTTTCTCCTACTCTATTTTCCTGTTTATACCCTTTGTTTAAAAATAATTGCAAACTCTATGTTGTTATTGTTTAATTGATGTTAAAAATAATTGCAAATTCCATGTTGTTATTGTTTAATGGGTGACATTCAAAAATAAACTTTGAACTTGTTTAGAGTTCAGTCTATAGTTTGCATAATTTTAAAAAAGTTGTAATGGAAACTTCCTTTAATAAATAACTCAATAAGTAAACAAAATCTTTTTTCTTTAGGGTATTCCTGCTGCTCTTCTTGGCAGAGATATAATCGGAATTGCTAAAACTGGTTCAGGAAAAACGGCTGCATTTTTGTGGCCTTTGCTAATCCATATAATGGATCAAGTAAGTTATAAATATCTATTTGACAATTCTCTTGTTTATTTTTTTTCACTTGGGAAACTAAATAATATGTTCTCACATAGATGCGTACTAGCTTGTTGTATAAGATGTTTCATTTTTCATAAATTCATTTTTAATTTTTAAATGTTATCGTTATCAATGTAAATTTTTCAAAAAAAAAAAGAAAAAAAAAGAAATGCATAAATAAAAATTTTTGTATACAAATTATTTAACTTAAATACTCTTGTGTTATCCTATGCTTGAAAATCATTGTATATTGCAGCATAACAGTATTACACACACATTTGGTACAAAAAAATTTGATTGAAATTAACAAGCGTGTGTTATATGCTTGTTATAGAAAAACATGATCATAAAAATTGAAGTGTCTACATTAAAGAATATACTATTTATTTATAAAAAATTGCATACTTTCTGAGCTTTAATCCACCGACTGTCTTGGAAAAGGGCAAAATTGTAATGTTGTTTTCTCTTTTCTCATTTTGTTTTAAATGCTAAAAAATATGATTCTTTGAACATTTTATAAAAAAAACTTAATGACGAATATGAATGCAATCCTTGAAGTATTAATCATTGTTTAATGTATTAAAAATACATTAAGTCAATAGAATTATATTACTTTAAGTATTGCTTGTATTGCTGTGAAACCTGGAGCTTAGTGAACGTATTAACACGGGCTTGTCAGTGAGGGGGTTAATAATGCTTGCTATCAGATGATATGAAAAATGCTAACTGTAATTCTTTTTTAAGTTTCTTTATAATTTTTTTTTGTTACTTTTTATTCTCTTGAAAGTTTCTTTGAAAATAAGGAAATGTGCATTATATGACGAAAATGCCCAAAATTTGCAAAATATACTCTGAAAGTGTAGGTGTGCATTATACACCAGAGCATGTTATATGCCAGAATGTACAGTATCTTGAAATTTTATGACAGAAATTCAGCCGCATGCATGTATGTGTATTCCTGTGACAGTACAATATAAAGCACTCATTATGTTATATCAGGGTGTCTAGTCTACAGAATCTGAAAATCAGGGAATCATGGAAAAATCAGGGAGGTTTATCAATCTGGAAAAGTCAAGAAATTTTGTAAAAATACTCAAAAATCAGGGAAATCTGTCTATATGCCAAAATATTTGCATTTTTGTCTTGCAAACGAGATTGATTCATCAATTTTATCTCCCCTATTTTTTCCTATGCTGATTAGTTGCTCCCAATATTTTTAAAAAGATGTTCATTGTATGAGTTTTTGATATGTAACACAAATTAAGTGATCATATATGTCCTCATTTTCTGTGGATAGCACCTTTATTGAAGACAATTTGCCCCTTTTTGAAAATTTTAAATGATGTATTAGCATAACCTGACCAGGTGGCCTGATTAATCCAATTAGCTATCCCGTCAGAGTTAGATATGTCATAGGATTGAACATTCTTCAGAAAATGAGGAAATTTTCTGGTCAACCTATATTCATTGGCCTCTATATGAAGTTATTGGACTAAATTTTGAGTTCAGATTTATAAAACTCAACCAATATTGTATGAATATTAGGCAGTTTTTATGTTTTTCTCTTGTCTTCCAAATGAGATATTAGCGAGCTAAATAAATGTGTTATATGAGGAAGCAGCATATATTAAAAAATATTGTATGTGTATTGTTAAATAATGGAAATCTGATAAAGATAATCAGGGAACTTTTTCTTTAAATTTCTGTAGACATCATGTATATGCTATTTGATAAAAAAGAATGATCCATTTAGTGTTGATATGTCTTTATAAATGTTAAATATTTATTATTTTTTTATACTCCTAATTTTTTTTAGAAAGAACTTGAAACAGGTGATGGTCCCATTGGACTGATTTTAGCTCCAACTAGAGAATTAGCCCAACAGGTAATTGTGATGCTTTCATTTCATTTTTTATCTGTGATAATTCACTTATTATTTCCATAGCTGCAGCTCCAAAATTCTTGTAAATTGCAACATATATACAATTGGCACCAGTTATAACATATATGATATATAGCATGATTTTACTCATAACCTACTGAAATCTTTTCAACTTCTTACTCTCTAAAACTTTTTCCACATTAGAACCATAATGCTGATAAGAACACTTTTAAAAATTTCAGTACTCATCTACACACTTTTCTAGTTTCTGTGATATAAAGGAAGACTTGATGTTTAGATTTTTGATGGCCTAGGCATCTTTGACTTTCTTATGAGTATGGGTTTCAACTTCAAGGTACATGATGCATTTCAACAACCAAAACTGTTACTCTTTCCTTGCTCTTCTTACATAAGGGAGCTGATGCTTCTCCTTTTTCAGCTAAGATTTTCGATGGCAGCATACAAAAAATGAATCCCGTTTCATCACAGTTAAGTCGTTAATCTCCACATAAATGATTTTCCTTAAGAAGTTTTCGAACTTTACGCTAAATTTAGCAACTCCTTCAAAATCTGGAGATATCTTTTCACCAGTTATGTTTAGTTGACAAATTCTGTATCTTTTTTTTTCTCAGTGATTGAGCTATCCAACACTTGCAGTGAAGGGCTTGTTAAAATCCAGAGCTTTTAACTGCAGTATCAGTTCCAAAATTGGAAAAAAATGGTTCATTTTTTTCAGTAACTTGGTTAAGTGGGACTCGGATAATCGGGAGTCTACTGTATTTCAGCAAATAAATGTGTATGTAGAATGTCATTTTCAATGCATAATATTTATATTTAAAATGTCTATTATTGGATTTGCTGTCACGCATCTTTCTTATTTATGTTATGTACTACATTTTATTGGTAATGTTGCTTATAATGTACCGCATTTACTGCCCCAATGACAGTCCATTATAACTGGTTTCTACTATATGTGGTTTATTAATTAATAAGTTAATCTATTTACTGTTATGTTGCTTTGAAATAAATATAATTTTTTTTAAAACTCTTGAGGAAACTCTTTGTGAATTTTTAACTCTGTGAAAATGAAAGTGTGAAAATTTTTGTGAGAGTACTCGAAGGCAGCAGACTCCTGGTGCAGAGACTCAGAATATTAAATTTCTAATAATTAGCTGAGTTATTAATTAAAAATCCCAATTTAAAGAATGGAAAAGTATACCTCTGTGTGCTCTAACTTTTCTAATCATTCAAAGTTAATTATCTCCGCCCCTAATTAATGTACAGCGAGGAATTTTTTTTTTTTTTTTTTTGAATCCCCCACTTTCCGGAATAATACACCCACTGTGTTTTACATAAAAGAAGTGAACTTTCATGCCTTTTTATCCCATGTTAATTTCATGAGTAGTTGTGACCTAGAGTTGTGTGAGGATTTTTGTATCCTTTCTGTTGTGATAATAAAATATTAAATACAGGGTGTCTGGGCTAAAGGTATCCAAAAGTGATAGCTTATTTTTGCCAGTTTCAGATACCAAAGTTCCGTCTCCCCCCTCTTCTGCCTATTCCATTGGTAGATGGATTTTAAACATTCCATTGTATTTGCACCTGTCATCGAACATGCATCACAGATTTAAATTCTGTTAACCAAAGCACGCATTGCACCTTTTGGTGTGGCGTCCACATCATTACTAATGAAACCCATGGAATAGGGTTTTCGCCTTTATGCCAATTGCCGACTACTATACCCATGCACGGCTAGCAAACATCCCAGTCTAACATCTCCACATATCGAAATCTGTTGACATTAAAACTTAGTGATACTTATCTTTCTATCTAAATATATATTTTTTAAATTCTAATGAGCAGTAACTTAAAAATAAGCCATAACCTTTAGCCCGGACACCCTGTATTTCAGGTGCTTAAATAAAATATATAAATGAGCCAAGATCCTATCTGGAATAGGATTGGCTTAAAGAACATTCTAAAAAGTGTGTTGTAAACAGCATCCACCTGCATAATGGTTCTGTGTGGTCAATTAACTGAATGAAGAGAGAATAATAGATATATAAAGCAGATCTTACTTTAAGAAGGAGATAACAATGAATCTAAAGGCTTAAAATAAAGAAGGCCATTCTGATATAAAGGCTTGTTTATTGAAATTCAAATGATAGGAAGGAACATACTCAACCCGTTCAGGACCATGGGTGCATCACCCTCAAAAAGTGCTTAAAACACTTGAGTTTGATACCAGTAAAAAAGAAAAAAAAAATTGATTTTATTTAATTACGACATTTTTGTGATTTATAAAGTTAAGTCAAATAATTAACAAAAAGTGGTGTCAAACGAATAAAATTTGTGTAAAAGATGCCGGTCCTGAGTGGGTTAAAGACCAAATTCATGAATAGGAAATTCTTTTAAATAAAATCTTGAAGAATCCAATAGTTTTTAAGAGTAAGATTAAAAGAAACTTAAGAGAGAAAAAAAAATCCTGACATCAGATCTTGTCCACCCCACCTTTAAAAAGAGAACATCTTTAACACTCAGCTCAGCATTTTGTAGGCATGCACTAAGACCCAAGACCTTGTAACCCTTTCACCGTCATATAAAAATCGTGATATTTATCACAGTAACTTCATCAACACAAATTAATTTTTAACAACATTAGTATAAGTACTAAATCTACAGAGAAATAGTAAAGTATCAGCACAATATTTTTCAATTGATTTGTCAAATTTAGAAATGATGAAACAAATGAGAAAATTGTAATTAAAAAGCAGTTTTGGTACAAGAATCTGTAATAAAACAATCCTTTTTAAAAGACAAACACAGTACACAAAGTTCTCCACTAACAGGAAAAACCACTCCTAAATGGCATGTGATCATTTGAAATGGCTGTGAGATTTCATTGGATGAGGATGAATGGGAAAATGTTGAGGTGAGATAGGCTTAATGATGAGAGAAAAATGCTGATAGCAAAGTAGGCTTAGCAACTCCGGCGCCAAGAATAGGATAAAAAGTTGTGCAGGAAAAAGAACTGTGAGTGTTTGCCTACACTGTCCCTCATGCCCCTTTTTTACTCAAATTAAATATTATAGAGGATAATATGGTATCAGGCTTATTACCGAAACAGTTTTTAAGATTTCACTGATGGGGGGGAGGGGGGTTGGAAAATGCTGAAGAGGCAAATGTTGATGCATGTCTGTGTTAGTTTTTCTTCTTCTTTCAATTAAGGCATGACATTTATAAGTTCCCAATGTATAGGGGTTTTGTGAATATACGAATATTGAAGGGAAATGAATTAAGCTAATAAAAGATATCTTTTTCTTTATAGAAAGAAAGATGTTTAAAAATAATTTTTATAAAATTGCATGATGGTTTTTCCAATAAAATAAGATGAATAGAAAAATGATGATTTATAAAAATTTTGTTATTTGGAATCCTTATTAAATATTTTAAGCTAGTTTTGGTTGATAATATTAAATATGTAGATGTTCAGATTACACGTTTAATTTGTACAAGGCTTTATTGTAGAATTTTAAGTAATAGACATTAAAAAAAGAGAAAAAAAATGACTATTTTGATGAGCCAGTTTTTGCAAATTTTGTATTTTTAAAGCTTGTTTGTGCATTATTTAAACAACTTATAATTATAGTTTGTTAGTTTGGTATTTTCTTTGTTATTTCAGATCTATTTAGAAGCAAAAAAGTTTGGCAAAGTCTACGGCATTAACTCTGTCTGTTGTTTTGGTGGTGGCAGTAAATGGGAACAGACGAAGGCTCTTCAGGAAGGAGCTGAAATAGTTGTTGCAACTCCTGTATGTTGTTCTGTCATTGAACTTTGATTATATAAATATAAGAAAATTGGGTACTACTTAGTTATCCCGTTGACCCATTTCGCCAAATTATACAAACTGGCATAAAATTAATTTTAAATAACGAAAGAACAAATAAATTAGTATAACATTAATAACTAGTCGGATGTACCAATCCCAAAACTTTCTTCTATCTCATACATGTTAATACTTCAAAATCCGCATCACACTGCCAAAATTAAATGAGAATTTATGCATCTCATGAGGATTCTAACGATATGAAATTCCGTGCGTTAGTTCTTGAGATATGACTATCGCTGAAATCGTCTAAATTCAGAAAAATGCTGCCTAGCAGCGCGACCTATTGGGTGATTTATACCAAATCCTAATCAGCAACAATTTATGTCAACGTCTGACTGAACCTGAAGTTTGGAGAAAATCCGTACATTAGTTTTTGAGATAGAGCAATAACGAAAATCAGGAAAATTCCTGCATAGCAGCACCACCTAATTTAACACCTTGATTAACACCAAAACCTAATTAACAACAACTTGTGTCAACATACAACTAAATCTGAAGTTAGATGAAAATTTGTCCATTAGTTCTATTGATAGAGCTATTGAGGCAATCGTGAAAAAGGCAGCAGAGAAGCGCCACCTGTTGGGCGATTTACACCAACACATAATCAGTAGCAAGTCATATCAAGGACTAACTGAATCTGAAGTTTGATGAAAATCCGTGCGTTAGTTCTTAAGATAGAGCTATTGGGGAAATCGTGTAAATCCTGCAAAATTCATCATAACAGCGACACCTGTTGGGTGATTTACACCAAAACGTAATCATCATCAATTCATATCAAGGACTATCTAAATCTGAAGTTTGATCGAAATCCATGCATTAGTTCTTGAGATAGAGCTATTGCGAAAATCGTGAAAAATGCAGCATAGCAGCGCCACCTGTTGAGCGATTTACACCAAAAACTAATCAGCATCAATTTGTATTAAGGACTAACTGAATATCAATTTTTATTAAATTCCGTGCATTAGTTCTTGAGATAGAGCTCCCACAAAATTTGTGTCACAGACACACAGACAGACATTTTGTAAAAACATGTTTTTTGGAATCTCTGACCCCTAAAATGTGTAAATCCGTCGAAAACCGGAATTCGAAAATTTTCATGAATCCAATACTTTCTTCTTGTAAAGATAGAAGAAAGTAAAAATACAAATGAAACGTCAAAATAAAAATCACTTGATGACGTAAATGCATGTAACTTGCTTAAAGTCAAGTGAATGTGACATTTACGATCAACCATTACTGGTTGATCGTAATCTTATCGTATAGTTTGGTATTGTATAGTAGATCGTATCTTATAGTTTGGTGATAGATTTTTGGTTGACGGCATAACTAAGTAGTACCGAAAATTGTGACTTTGTATCATTATCTGATTTGCTGATTTAATCAAATCATTATTAACTCATTGAAATTATTTTTTTCATTATCTGATTTGTTCCCATGATTTACAGATATTGCAGTATATTATGACTGTCAACGACATCAATTTAATCTTTTAAAATAAAACCTATCAAAAAACAGCCGAAATCACTAAAAAACTTATCCAGATTTATGTCATTAAAAGATCCAGTTAAAAATATATAAACAGAAACCTGAATTTAACGATAATTTAAGATTCACAAAATTATGACTCAATTTTTCAAAAATATAAAATAAGAAAACAGGACTATGTGTAAAAAGTGTGCATAGGAAAATAACTAACCATTCTTGAACGTTTCAAAACTGCTAGACATTTTTAGTATGCACTTTCTGGTAGATTCTGGCCTTGAATGATATCTAATCTATGAAATATCAACAAGATAATTAATCCATTAAATTTATTTTTGTTCATGTATTTTTTCATCATTTTATATTTTATTTTATTTTATTTAACAATATTAAAAAAGAAGTTTAAGCATTAAGTTAAAGACTGTTCATTTGTGTAAATGAAAAGTTTAATTTTGTTATAAATAAAGGCATACAACTTTGCTTAATGGTACACAAAATACGAACTTTAATAAGCTAAAAGTTAAATTCTGCGTTTCGAGCTGTTTCTACATCCATCTTGAGGAAAAATAGGATGGGTAAATGGCTAAAAGTTGGGAAATGGCTTCCTGTGAGAGAGACAATTTGTCGAATATTGACTCCATTTAACCATCCTATTTTTTCTGAAGACAGCTGTAGAAACAGCTCGAAACGTAGAATTTAATTTTTAACTTATTAAAGTTCATGTTTTCTGTTCTATTAAGCAAAGTTGTGTGTCTTTATTTATTATATTTTATGGTGCAATTGTCCAGTATGTGTTAAGTTTAATTTTGGTTTTGATTACTATCTAATATTCAGTGTGAAATCACAGTTCAGGTATATATTTATTTTATATTGACAAACCCCTGTATCATTATATTTTAAGCTTGCATCAGTCCTTGTTTTCCTACTTTTATATTTCAGGGTCAGATGATAAATCTATGAAATCTAATCTATGAAATATCAACAAGATAATTATGTTTCCATTAAATTTATTTTTGTTCATGTATTTTTTCATCATCTTATATTTTATTTAAAAAAAATATTATAGAAGAAGCTTAAGCATCAAGTTAAAGACTGTTCATTTGTATAAATGAAAAGTTTAATTTTGGCTTCAATTACTGTCTAATATTCATTGTAAAATCACAGTTCAGTTACCTATTTATTTTATATTGACAGTTGTATTTACAAACCCCTGTATCATTATATTTTAAGCTTGCATTAGTCCTTGTTTTAATTTTACTTCCGACTTTTATTTTTCAGGGTCGGATGATAGATCTGATCAAAGCCAAAGCCACCAACTTAAAGAGGGTCACCTTTTTAGTTTTGGATGAAGCTGACCGAATGTTTGACATGGGATTTGGTAAGTAGCATTTGATCGCACTCTTGCTATATTTTTTGTTCAAATAAATCAATCAGTTTTTTCTCCTGAAATATTTAGATAATTTCAGAGCAACTACTACTTATTAAAAGAAAAATCTTACTCTTACTCACACATGAACTGCTGCATAGAATTGGATGAAATTTTATATGAAGTTCTATCCTTATGTGAATGGGTGTGCAGATTAGTTTTTGGACAAAATCCCTTAAGAGTGGGTGTAAATTGATGGTTCGTTCATTTCATAGGATGCTTATATGGGGCATTCTCACAATCTTTTGACTTTTAAGTCCCTGAATAATAATTTTTATTTTAGTACATATTCTTGTTTTTATTTTTTTTCCCTTATGCTGGAAAACATCCCATTGCATGACTGCATAACAATATTAAGGAGATAAATATGTTTTGGTCGATGTTGGGGGTCCAAATATACCACAAAATTCCTATACCGTCTCTGATGCTGATTTTTAAGTTTGGAGCTGTCTGTATACAATTGTTTCAATAAAAGTAATAGTAATTCGATGTCATTTTTTTCTGAAACTGGGACTATTGTTTTATATAAATAGGTAGCAAAAAATTAACCTGCACACATTTTTACGGTTGATATTATTTTTTTTAACTCTGTCCCTGGGTTTTAGATTCCTTACCATCCTTCTTGCTAAAATTATACAGAAAATCACTTCAGATGCAGCCACAGAATTTTTTTCAACTTTTTTCTCATGCAGAAGTATACTAGAGAAAGAATGTCTAAAATTCTTTGACAGGAAATTTACTGCAGAATTTAAATCAACATTTAAATATCAATTTCAAGCATCGTGGCTTTATGGGTAGTCTTACCGTCCCCAAGGTTTAACCCTACACTTTTCGAGGTAAATTAAATTTTTTAAAAAATTTAATCCAATATAAATAACTGTTTCCAAAAATCAATGAACATTGTGGCTATCACTTAGTTTTAACATGATTTGCCTAAAAATAGGTGGTAATTTTCCTTACCGTCCCTTTTGTTTCCTTTACCGTCCCCTTTTTTTTCCCTTACCATCCTTTCTTTAACACCTCTTTAAGACAATGTTATACAAAAATTTTATACTTAAAAATACTACATTGTTATTATTTCTTATTTCAATGTCCTGTGGGTACTATGCAAATTCATTATAAGTAAAAATTTAGAAGAAAATAAAAAGGTGAGTGGTAAAATGGTAAGGAAAATTGAACTCACAAGTTTAACTTATACCTCAGTTAAATAAAAAAAATTCGCTGCTGACAATTTTTCCTTTATTTTGAATCATTAAGGCATTCGTCTATATGTTTAAAATGTTATTTCACCAGATTTTTATTCCTGAAAGTTAAAAAATTTTGAGAATGTCTCCTGTATTCAGTTTATGTACCAAAATTCCAAATTTAGAACCAGTCCTCATGATTGCAGTAGATTGCCATTCAAATTTTGTTGTGGTCATCTAAGAGGGGGTGCCAAAAGTTGATGATTTGTTTTTATATCACCAGTTTAAAGACACAGAATTCAACAAAACTTCATGCTTATCATCTTGAATATGGGAATACATTGTCATTCATAGATGTTTAGAGTTGTTTCCTGTAGTGATAATGTAGAATTTTCTGGTAGTCCCCTTGTTTGAGTTGATAATCTTTTTTGATCTAATATCATATTCTGATGTCTTTTGAACTCTCAAGTTATGTGAGTATGTTTCAGTAGTACTGAACTGCGAAAGTCATTTTTGAATAAAGAAAAAATATATTGTTATTTTAAAGTTAATATCATGATCTTTAATTAATATTGTTGAATCATTTCTATACAAAACTGTTTTGGTAATGGCCAGCCTTGTTTTTTTTTTTAATGTGATTTATTAAGGTTGATAAGGTCTGTTTTTATCTATGATGCAGTTTGCATATTTTAATTACATTTACATTAGTGACATTTTAATAAATTTGTAATTTGTTGTTCTATGCCCCCTTCTGAGTTCAAATTTTGAATTTTGTGACTTTCTGGCAATCATTCATTCCTAAATGGTTATGGTATCTAGATATGCAAAATGTAAAAATAGGGTTCAGGAAGAATTGTTGAACACATGAAAATTAATTTACCTTGCTTTAAAAAAAAGACATTCCTCCCATTTTTTTAATTTACCGTACTGGTTTTAAAGTTTTCTAGTCAAGGTTCTCACTGACTTTTAACTGATCTTAGCAATTTGGCTAATCATTAAAGTAAAACTATAGGCAAATTCGAATAACGTTAGTAATAAATTCGTTAGGAAACATTGGTTCTAAAATCATTCTTTAAACTCCCCATCATACCCCGTTTTTCCTTCTCAATATATGTTTTGGTTTTTGTAAT